>JAQIXI010001771.1:0-12290 GCA_034700165.1 Galumnidae sp. Gr-Ori-00277 | reverse complement strand
CACTTATATTCAGGTAAATGGCATTCAAATGAATGTCAGATATGCTTTGAAATATAAGACACACCCAAAAGACAGAAATTATTGTTTGAATGAATTGTATAATAAGTACTGCTTTTGACAAATACAATGGGAATGTATTTCAAGATTAGCCACAATTCAGATCTTTTGAAAAAATGATTTTATTTCAAAGAAGTCTTTCGAGTTGACTGAGCATTAAGGCTGAGACTTTCCGCCCCATGACTTTTCAGAGATGTCCAACACTTTGCCATATATTGAGGGAGAATTGGCTTTTATTTTAGAATAAAAATATACATAAATGTTATGAAATGAATAATTTATATATAAAATTGTTTGGGTATTGACTGTCAATAGAATATATCTGTGTGTAAGTGTGCAAGTTACACTTTTGTATTGAGTTCAGATTTTCACTTTAATCGATCTAGTTAATTTGCAAGTCTAGCCCTCTGGCTATCCCTAGTGGTTGACCCACGTAGAATTACAAAATGTGATTGGTCCAATTTTAACTGGAGTCGCAAAATCAAGAATTTGTCCAAAAGTGTTACGTATCTCAATGTTAGTCCTTTTGCCGTTCCGTTCAATTCATTAGTTGATTGCCTTTAAATAAAAGCGGACTTCAGTGCCATTCGTTTCATTCGTTTCATTCGTTAAGCCTTTCGACAAAGACTTCATCGATTGAGAAACAGTTATTTGAAGTTAACGGACATTTAAAGCCATTTTGTATGCCCGGGGGTCGGAGCCGGTCTATAACCGGTCTCCACAACATTGGCTCGTATTGAATAAAAAGGGAAAAAGTACCTCCCTTATTTTTGCACGACTCCAAGTCTGTACATTGAAAAGAGAAAAAAGTTGTGAAACAAGTTTCGACCTCCACTACACTAACACTAAACACTCCAACAAATTATTTGATAATTTCTAAAGAATTGTGTCGTTCGCTGCCAACTATACTAACAGTTAATTATAAGATCAGAGTTTTTCATAACGTTTTCATCGATTTCACAGTTAGTTATATATTCATTGCTTTAATAACGGGATAATAGTCTGCGAATGCTTTGAATGAATCCTTAATAATGATTTTGAATCAATTAATCAAATATTTCATATTTTTCAACATTGGATTACAACTATCACAATCCAAAAAACTTTTAAGTATGTATTCATAAACTTTATTCATTTTTTTAGATATGCCTCAATTCCCTTCTAAGTCAGTTAAATATGCAAGGTCTTTTTAAGAATGTGGCATGATCATAAATTGATTATATATTTATTATATTTTGATATTTTTTTAATTTTATATATAGTTTTAGATAAATTGTCCACAAATTGCAAGATATGAACCAATATATGAAATAATTCCTATAACCGATAACTTTGGTTTTGTAAACGATATTCAATTGTTTTATAAAGTAATGAAGTTATCGGTTATAGAAGTTGTCACTCATATTCACATTCGTATTCATATTCATTAAGTGTTTCAGTTTATAATACAATGACTTAACACAACTACCAAAGTCTTAAACAATTGATTTCATTTCAGATTCCCGACTAATTAACCAAAAGCTATCAAATGCTAAACCGAATAAGAAATTGGTTTGTTATTACACCAATTGGTCACAATATCGGCCAAAAGAGGGCAAATATTTACCCGAGAATATTGACCCTCACATCTGCACTCACATTATTTTCAGGTTTAAAAATCAGATCAAACTTTAGGCTAACTTTATATCTAATCATAAAAATTTTATTAATACAAATTAAATATTCAAATTAATTTTCGAAATTAACGGCTTAATTAATTACCATGGTCATATGCATATTTATTGTGATTCATAGATAGAATAATTGATTAAAACTTCCGGATTTGATAAAAATCACTGAAGGAAAATGAAAATAAGGAAAATATTTTAATAAAAACAATACATTTAAAAAAAATAGAGTAAAGTTATGTTAGACTAAGGGCTGACTTATATTGAAATGTCAAAAACTAAAACATTTATAACAAACAACTTTTAAATATAGATGTCAGTCGTCTTATATAATATTTATTTATTTATTTATAAAACTTTATAATCTATTTAATGACTTAATAATAGTTGACTACATTATTATTGATCGCTAATAAAAAGGAAAACTTTATACTATAAACTTTATACTATAAAGGATTAGCCCAAAGGATCGAAATGAGAGCAAAATTAAAACAAAAGCCAAAAATCAAACTTTTTATTAATTCATTAAAAAGTTTTGAGGGAATAAAAGTTGTGGCGACTCCTGTCGTCTACCGATTGTCTCCCAATTTGTTCTAATTTTACACCAATTGTTTTATCACTTGAATTCACTTCTAATTTAATTGAATTAATTAAAGTGATATTGAACTCAACTCATTTGGTCCTCTTTAGTCAATTAAAGATAACTTTTTTTCTAATTAAATATAAATAAGTGATTCGGCACTCATTTATTACCAGTTTTTCTTTCATTCTTTCTTTATTTTTTGAAACTTTTTATCAATTTATTTATAAATAGAATTTGACTCAATTTAATTAGAAGATATTAATCAACATTTTGTTAATCAAGAAAAATATCAGAATATTATATTAACCATAAGGTTATTAATACGATAAAAATCAAAGTCGTATTAACCGATAACTTCTTCAATAATATTTAATATAAGGAAAATAAAGCGATTAAACCATTTGTTGCTTAAATATTTAAGTCGGGATCGAGTTTTAGTCGAATTTCATTAAAAAACAGTTTTGAGTTAAAAAATATGTTTAAAATCAGATATGCATTGATTTTTGTGGGAATTTGTGTCTCTCTTAACATCAATTAAATTTGTTTCGAATTTATTTATAGAATTAAATATTCAAAACATTTCCCCAAAACTTTAATTTAATGGCAAATAACTATAAATTGCTTTTTAAGCTTTGGATGGATGAAAGCTAATAAACTGACCTCATTTGATGCCACCGATGAGACCAAAAATGACAAAAAAGGCACTTATGAGAGGGTTACTGATCTCAAAAATCAGAATCCGAGTCTCAAAGTTCTTTTGGCAGTCGGTATGTCTAATATATCACTAAATAAGTGCCAAAATTCTTGAAAAATTGTGCTCAATCAGGGGGATGGTCATTTGGCACAGAACGATTCAAAACTATGTCCGCTAATAGATATAACAGACAGGTCTTTATATTCAGTGCTATGGATTACTTAAGGCAAAGAAATTTTGATGGTCTAGGTACTATATGCAATTCACTGTTAAACACATATTGACTGTTTGTGTGTTAGATCTTGACTGGGAGTTTCCCAAAGGATCGGACGATAAAAAGAATTTCGTCGACTTATTGAAGGTTTAGATTTGAAGGGATTTTGAGATCACATTAAAGTCATATCTGTTCAGGAAATCAGAGAAGCGTTTGAAGCCGAGGCCAAAGAGAAAAAATTACCCCGTCTTCTACTAACCGCTGCTGTTTCAGCGGGTGCTGACACAGTTAAAGGCGGTTATGACGTACCGGCAGTTGCAGCGTATGAACGTAAACCTTGTCTAATGTGAGCTGACTCATTTTATCGAAAATTTTTTATACCAAAAGTTATGTCGATTTCCTAAATATAATGTCGTATGACTTTCACGGAAAATGGGAACCAAAGACAGGACACAACGCACCCCTTTATGCTCTCTCTTCAGAGACAGATTGGCGAAAACAATTATGCATGGTTAGTCATTTCATTTAATGATTGAACAAAAATAGACATTCGTCTCAATAGGAATTTGGAGTAAAACTGTGGGAAAGAATGGGAGCGCCTAAAGATAAGATAGTCGTTGGAATGGCTACATATGGTTAGCCCTAAATCATTTTACAACTGATTTTATTCAATTCTATAATTATGTAAAACAGGTCGAAGTTTTACTCTCTCCAATCCATCAGACAATGGAATGAATGCCCCCACATCTGGTGGTGGAAAAGCCGGTGAATTTACTCGAGAGTCGGGTTTCCTTTCTTTCTATGAAATCTGTGAACTTCTTCAAAACGGCGCCACTTATAAGTGGGACGACGAACAGAAAGTGCCATATCTTTTAGACGGCGACCAATGGGTCGGATTCGACGACGAGAGATCTATCAAAATTAAAATGGACTGGCTACTCGAAAACGATTATGCTGGAGCTATGGTCTGGACTGTAGATATGGATGACTTTACTGGTAAATGTGCCGGAAGAAAATACCCACTCATTGAAATTATGGGCGAAGAACTCATCGGTCGTCCAAAGGGTTCATCAAATTTGAATTCCATTATAGCCAAGGCTAATTCTAATTCAATAGTAAAGCCATCCGTTCCCAAAACTGAGTCAAATATAATCAATGAAAGATTACTAATGAGGCCAACCACTGCCCCAACCATTTCTAACAATGAATTTCCATTAGTTAATGACGACGAAACCAATGCCAGAATAGTTTGTTATTATACCAATTGGTCCAATAAAAGACCCGGTTTGGGCAAATTTGAGCCAGAACATTTAGACCCAAACCTATGCACTCATATAATTTTTGCGTTCGCGAACCTCAACAGTGAATTCAAAATCAGTGCCACTGAAGAAACCGACGATTCAAACGGTACTCAACTCGGACTCTATCAAAGAGTTTTAGCCCTCAAAACTAAAAATCAGAATTTAAAAGTAATGATAGCAGTGGGCGGTTGGATGATGGGTCCCACGCCCTTCAAACAACTCACTGAAAACACATATCGTCAGACACTTTTCATTTTCAATGTCATCGAATTTTTAAGGAAAAAAGGTTTCGATGGACTCGATATCTGTTGGGAATTCCCGCGCGGAACAGAAGACAGAGACAAATATATAGCTCTCCTTAAAGTAATATTTCTTTAAAAATATTTAAAATTCATTTCTATTAACTTTTGATTTAAGGAATTGAAAGAAGCGTTTGAAGGGGAGGCTAAGGGTTCGGGCAAATCAAGACTTTTATTAACAGCGGCCGTTCCCGCGAGCTTTGAGGCCGTCAACAGTGGCTTTAATGTGCCCGAAGTCAATAAGTCAGTTACTTTACTTAACTTAACTCAACTTTATATTAAGTATTTCCTCAAATAATTAATCAAATGATTTGAAAGATATTTAGATTTCATGAATATTATGAGTTATGATTTTCACGGAGATTGGGAACAAACAGTTAATCACAATTCACCGCTTTTTGCTCTGAACACCGCTTCCGCTTATCAGAAAAAGTTGACTGTGGTAGGTGCTTCCATTTTAGTTGCTTATCGCTATAATTTATTATTGAAGAAGAAGTGATGTTATCTTTTAATCTTATTTAATAAATAATTTATTTAAAGGACTTTAGTGTTAATGAATGGGTAGCCAAGGGGGCCTCTAAAGAGAAACTGGTTGTTGGTCTTCCAACTTATGGTCAGTTATTTTTATAAATTTTTCAAAATTTCAATTTTTAATTATAATTAAAAGGCAGGACATTTACTTTGGCTAGCTCTAATTTGACTGATGTGAATGCCCCTGCAATTAAAGGTGGTTTACCTGGACAATATACTAAAGAATCGGGATTTTTGGCATTTTTTGAGGTAAACTTTATTTGATTTGAAAACTAAATTTGTTTTCAATGAAGAGTTAATTGTATTGGAAATGAATTCTAACAGATCTGTGATTTGCTTAAAATGGGAGCGACTCTGGTTTGGGATAACGAACAAATGGTTCCCTACGCCTACACCGGAGATCAATGGGTTTGTCTCTCTTTAAACAAAAATTTGTTCAATAATTGGCCTCAAATTATATTCATAAAAATCTTTTTTTTCCATTGAATTCAATTTTATTTTAATTTTTATTTATTAAAATGATTAATGATTTGACCAGGTTGGTTTCGATGATCCACGAAGTTTTAAAGTCAAGGTAAGCAATTGTTGGAATCATTTAATGAGTCATTGAATAATTTTTAGTAAATGTTTATACATATACTGATAAGCTTGTGAGTCCTATACAGTACTAGATTGTACTAGACTGTACTAGACTGTACTGACACATTTTTATAAAGATTTTTATTTTAAAGATAATTGAGTTTAAAATAATTTATTTCAAAAGTTTTGGTTATTTCAAATATTTTTGTGTTTTTAACAAATATTTGTTAAATTTTAGGTCCAATGGCTTAAACAAAATGGTTTCGGAGGAATAATGATCTGGTAAGTGGTAAACATCTGTAACCATCTTTATTAGAATTTTGTATTTAAAATATCCTTGTTAATAGGTCAATTGATATGGATGATTTTAGTGGTTCTTGTATGGGACAAGAATTCCCCTTGATAAAAGCTGCCAAAGAAGAACTGAAAGGATATAAAGTTGCAAATTTAGAGGCCCTCAGCAGTAATAATGTTAACGTAAAAACAGGTAATAATAATAATAATAACTTTAAATGAATTGAAACAAATGTTTGAAATCTCAGAGAAAAATAAAGACGAAGTGAAATGTGAAGAATCTGATGGACATATCAGTTACCACAAGGATAAGACTGACTGCACGATGTATTATATGTGTGAAGGCACGCGACGACATCATATGCCTTGTCCTCAAAATCTTGTCTTCAATATCAATGAGAATGTGTGCGATTGGCCGGAAAACGTTGAAGGCTGTGCTGTCAGTACGACCGCACCTAATGTTAAATGAAATCAAATAATATCTGAGTTGAGTTAAATTCAGTGCCGAATATCTTCCAAAGTATTTATTCATTTATAGAATTTATTAGGAAATTGTTTTCATTTAAAATTACCATACAATACAATCTAGCTCATTTCTCTTAGAGTATAACAATTTTAGTTTCAAAGTTTAGTCCCAAAGCTTTAAATAAATTTAAGAAAAGGAAATATGTATTGATTGACAAAAAGATATTTTTTGGATATATTTAAAACATGTTTTTCAACATTTATAACGAATCTAAAGGGAAATTGACTGACATTTCATTTTATGCAAATTTTTAATCTGATATAAACAGAAATACGTAATAAATTTGAGCTCTAATTCAAGGATATAACAGATTTAAATGATAACGATTTCTATCGAAACCAATACATTGACTGCCGTTTATTTAAGTTTTATTTTGTGTTAAATTATAATTTCAATGAAAAGTCTAATTTGTTTCATATATTTTATAAAGAATATATCAAATACTCATTTTTGTTAAGATATAAATTTTCATTAAATATTAAATTAATTCAATTTTATTTACTATTTCTTTATTAATGTGTGTGAGTGAGAGAGTGAGTGAGAGAGAGAGAGAGAGAGAGAGAGAGAGAGAGAGAGAGAGAGAGAGAGAGAGAGAGAGCCAATAGAGTTCTTGACAAAATTGAGAGATATAAAGATATTAATACAACAAATAATAAATAATTAATGGAACCTAAATAGAACTAAAACAAGGTTTGAGGGCAAAGCCATTTTCACTACATTTACGAAGGTTTATTAATAAGATAGGGTACTAGATACTTGAAAATATTCTTAATGTATTTCTTAATTAATGAGCTTATTAGTGAACGGGGTGTCAATTTTGAGTAGATTAGTGTACGCGTAGATTAGTGAAATTAGTATACTTCTTTCTTCTAAGGGATAGTTTGCCGATTTTTCTCTCCGAGGGGGTATTCCGGAATATTCCCTTGGCCATCCCTGACTGAACTAATATTAAAGTTAACAGCAGGGATGGCAAAAAGGATACCCCACCCTTAGACCCCCCTGGTGTCAGACCAAAATGCCACGCCCTTTTACCCCCTCGAGTCGAGACCTTTGACCATCCCTGGTTAACAGTTAACTGATCCGAATAATATTAATGATAGTTATCTCAACTGCAATTATTCGACGCTTTTCGTTAATAAAAAAATGTACAAATCATGAGTTTGTTATGAAAACTTATGAGTCATAAGTTATGCCATTTCTTTACATAAATTAATTCGTTTTATTATTTGTCGATTATTTGTACAAATGATTGAAAAGATTCAAATTTTATAATTTTTTGTGAAGAAATTCATGTTTAATTAGATTTTAAGTTAGATTAGAACAACCTAACTTATTTCTAACTAAGTTTTATGAAAAGATTAACAATTCAACATATTTAAAATGAAGTGAAAGCCCTGTATCTAGATCATTTTCAATAAAATTTAATTTATTTTATAAATTAAAAATAATTACATCAGAAATGAAATTAGTATTCGAGAAGTAAAAAGAAATTAAACAATAAAATATCACGAGTATATGCAAGAAGAGTTACTTCACATCCATTATTTAGCTTGGTTATCTTCAAAATTCTCATTTCATTGATTTCTGAAATATCTTTGATATTATCGATGAAAATAACTTTTCTTCGCAAAAGATTTTTGAATTTATATTCGATGTAAACGTCGGAAGAATTTTTTGTTAAAATAATTAAAAGACATTTTTTGTCCGTTTGTTGGAACGAATCGATCAAAAAATTGTGATTTAAATCTTGTGAACAATTTATTTGTTCGTCTAATGAAAAACATTTGATATCAAGAATATCGTCATAAAAGTCAAAAACTCTTTGTTTTTCTGAATATTTTGTGAGAATATCGACGCTTTTCCTCAGTTTACTATTAATTGGATCACATTTGACGACAATAACTGATTGTTTATCAAATAAGTTGACATAAAATTTGTCGACATTGAAAAAGTCTGTTTCAATAATAATATAAATATCGAGACTATTGATATCGAGTGAAATAAACTTATGGGTGATATTATCCTTTGAAACTGTGTTCAACCAAATCAGTCCATAATCTCTATTTAATTGAGTCGATACTAAATTCAGATTTTTATCGTTTAATATTATAGTAGTTTCCGACTCTTTTTTGTTGAGTTTGTATTTACAAATTAAACCAAATTTATTGATAATTATTACTGAATCTAATTCTTCGACATAAAAGCCATTGAAGGCCTCAAAATCAACTGATATTAAATCCATTTGAATATTATCTTTAAATTTAGTGATGGTTTTCGTTGAGGAATGAGTACAAAGTATTCTCTTTCCGTCGTTTGATATTCCAATAACTAATGAATTCTTTATATTCCACTCACTTTTATGAATGAGTTCTCTGTTATGCGTACAGAATATGGAGACATCCGTAATATTTTTGCTGCATTTGCGAAAGACAACAGCTTTTGAATTGTCAGAACTGATTACAAGTTTGAAAAAACAAATGTCTGGTTTGAGACCCAAAAGTTCACTACTCCTTCTCCGAATCCATTGAGAAGTGCTTTCTTTAGCATTTGTTTTAACGGATGAGACGTTCATTATTTGTTTGACATAAAAGGCTCTCTTAAATGCCATACATTTTCTTTTTGGGGTTTTTATTTCGTTGAACGCAATTCTCTTCAATTCAAACAAATCGTAACAATTTTGTGATGTTTCGCGAATTTTGTTTATCAGTTCTCCAGAACTAGTGATTTGCTCATGGTCTATTGTGTCCAGGGTCATTTTAATAAGCGCTAAACTGAACCGAAAGAAGACTTTGACCCCTTCTAATAAGAAACAATCGATTGCATAGAGTCGGACCTGAAATGTCATATTTTATTAATGATAACAATTTAAATAAATTTTATAATTAACTCAATTTTAAAGTATTAATAAATAAATTCAATAAACTAATGATTAGAATCACATTTCAAATAATAATATTTATTCAAAAGAATTGTTTTAATTGACTTTTAAGGGGTTCTAAAGACAATGAAATGGATGTAAAAAATGGCGAAATTATATTTCAATTGAGACTCAAATAATGAATAATTATTCGACGATTAATAGAAGTGATAGAGAAGTTCAATGAAAGATGAAATTAATAGAGCGTTTGAAATAAGTAGTGGAGAGTTGCATATCGTAAATGGCACTCTGGCACGTGCCCTGTGCCCTGTGCCCAACAACCAGGTGTTATTCATAAAGGCAACAACAGGTAATATACGCTTCAAATAGGTTTTCTACACTCCCTTTAATTTTGTAGTTCTGAGCCATCAGTCAGACTGAGAGGACTAAAGTGAAGCATCTGGCAGTCAGAGCCACGCGACACATGCAGACCATCAATACGTCAATATAACTATAAACAGACCGTACATAAGGCCATATGAAAGGGCAGATGCTTTTGTCATCTGAACTCTTTGAATAAAAGCTTAAAAGAATTGTAATTATTTAAAACACATTCACTAAAAGATGTTATGAAGAGAACAAAAATTCATTGATTTTATTCATAAAACTTATACCAAATTTTATCCAAAGAATAAATAATATAAAATCAATTATTGATTTAAATTTAGTCTTAAGTCGAAAATTAGAAGTTTGGGTGAAATGCAAATGAAGGCATTGAAAGCATTCTATAATTCTTACAATTTGTTTGATAAATGTCCGGATATTCAATGGATTGAACTAGATCATTTGTTGACTCTTATATTTAAATTATATTTACTTTATTTAAATTATTTCGGATTAAATTCAGAAAAATATAATCTTTGAAGAAAACGACTTTATTTGTGTTTTTCTTTAAGACGACAAACTTCCTGTCATTAGTCTTAAGATTCAAACCTTCAGAAGTGAGCAAGGGTAATGAGACGGGCTCATAGTTAACGAGTCTAATTAATTTAAATAAAATAAATAAATTGCAGATATTTTTCAAAATTTTAAAATAATTTTGTTTTCAATAAATTATCGTTAAGTTTGATGTCTCTCGAAATCTATGCTTTCGTTTTTGTTCGTAAGTATTGTTAGTAATGCTATTCAAAGTCAGCGATAGTGTTGTCAAAGAAGTACTATTGGCAGTACTATTGGTAATAGTGGTAGAGGAACGCCACAACGCCAGGTGCAGTTGTTTAGGCTTTGTATTGAAGTGGGGGCAGAGTTGGGGATATAGAGTGAACGCGTGCTCGAAATCTGAGGACGTGCCGCACGTATTGAGCTTTTCGGTTGTCCGCAGGCAATGAAGCTGTGCTGAGCCTGCAATGGGACGGACCCCTATTTAAAACATCTGCAGTCAAGCAGTTCTCTCTATTTTGGATTCAGTTCTTATCGGAGAAGGTTTTATTGAACTCTTGTTTTGTGCTCTTCGTATAAACTAAAAGTTCAGTTATGTCTGAGTAGTGAACGAATTGTAAAATCAAAGAAAATATCGAAATAAATCGAAAATTTGTGTTCAAATTATTTTCAAAAGAAATTCATTAAAAATGTATAAACAATTGGTTTTGTTCCTATCGATTGTTTCCATCACTAAAACGGCTCCAGTGGTTACCACAACAGAAAACAACGAGTTATCCAATTCCATAACGAAATTGACTGTCAGCACATCCACTGTAAGCAGTGCCTCAACAAATAAGGAGAGGAATTGGCTTTTGACCAAAGCCTGGCTCATCGATAATATTAACCGTTTGAGACATGAATTTAATGAACTCGAAAGAGATTATAGTCATCACATCGAAACTGCAAATGCCTTAAACCTTAAGAAAGACAAACAATTGGTTGAAGAGATGGCAACTCTTAGGGCCGACCACACAGTGTTATCCCAGCAACAAAATCAAATAATTCAATTGATTAGAAAAAGTCAAACAAAACCAACTCTAAGTCAGCCCTCAAAACAGCATTCGATGGAAAGAAATACTAATAATAACTCAGTTTTACCCAAAAAGAAACTGAAGAAAAGACACTTAGATTTCAATAATTTCAAGAAAAAGGAGCAAATATTCGAGGATCAAACAAAACGCAATATGTCTGAAGTATTTGCAGAAATGACTGCATTACACGACATTACTATTAATATTTTCGAGGACCTGATGGACATCGAAAAGAAAGTTAACGACAAGTTGGGACAGTTGTAGATATTTTGGGTCTTATGGCAAATCTTCTTTACAGTCATTATTGCTCTTCAAAGAGATCTCAACTATAAAAGTGATAATTTGGACACTTTTTCGTTGTCCATAACTATGATAGTCCTCTTAAAAAATGTATTGTAAATTATAACCAATCAATAGATGTGTCGCTTTTCGATACAATCATTTAGTTTTTGTAAAAGCTTTTAATGCACTCATTTTATCTAATTTATTATTTTTATAAATTATAAATAAATTGTAAAATAAAATTCAAAATAAAAGCACTTTTGATAAAAAAATGTTAATTCAATCATTATTTGAATTCTAACTAAATATTCATTAAAATCAGGGATGGCAAAAGACCTCGATCTCCAGGGGGGGTATTTGGCAAAATACCCCACCCTGGAGGCCAAAAACCTCG
>JAQIXI010001770.1:0-12297 GCA_034700165.1 Galumnidae sp. Gr-Ori-00277 | reverse complement strand
TAGCAATAGTAGAAATGGCATCAATGGAGGGGTCATATAGCTATACATCTCACGCCATTTACCAAATTCAAAAGCTCAGTCAACTTTGAATACATTAACGAACGACAAGACATAAGTGATATGAGATTGAAATATATTAGTGACGAATAACACAGAATAACACAATTTTCAAAAAAATCAAAAGAAAAGAATCACTGAAAACAAAACTGAATTAAACGAAAAAAAGAGGAACAATGAGAGAAACGGCAGCTTTTGTTTTCTTAGCGCTTATAATTCAGTACTGAGTGATGTGTTGTTATAATTTCCGCCACAAATTATAACCAATTAGTGGAGAATCAGTTGATGTCTGTCTTAACTGTTTTGATGAAACAAAGAAATCAACTTTTCTGCGAAACAAAGACTTTATGTCAACTCTTTTATTAAATATCGTCTATTGTTTGCTAAAAGACTAGACTTAAAATTATTTAAACATTTTTTACATCCCTTTTGTTATTAGAGTAGGAGTGCATCTAAAATGTATAAATCATCAAGCACAAAACATAATTACAATCCTGAGTTTTTTGCCGCATATTCTATGGTTTTTTCTAAAGTGAAAAAACTTCATTATATGGTCTCATTTAATGATAATGGGGTAATGGCGGTAATGGGGGGAATACACGGGGAAAGGAAGGCTGAACAGGGATTCCAAAGATGTTGTATATCTAAGCGAACAAAAAATGAATATAAAATTTCAAATATAATTAGAGCTAACGTTTACTCTATATATGAAGACATTCATTTGCATTGGAAGCAGTGGACGAGTGGGGACAGACACTGGGAAGGGGTACACATTGCAAGAAAACAACTTAAGTTATATTAACGAAGCAAAAACTGTTCGTTATTTGGAGAGATAGTGAACACAAGTAATCGCTGAAAATTGAGTAAAAAAAGTTTTAGCAGCGGGTAATTAGCACAGGGAATGAACAGGCAATGAGTAGGCAATGAGTAGGCAATGAACACCTAAATTAAGATATATAGTCAAGACTTCTTCTAATATATTAATATAAAAAGTGTTTTTATGGACTTAAAGTTGTGCTGTTCTGTGAATAAAAACACAAACACACAGAATATACAAACATTTGAAGCTTTACTGCAGTGCATATAAACTGTATGATACAGTGCTATTCTGTATTATTCTGTGCGTTTCAATGTTTAATCTGCTATACAGCGCAGAGCGCTATACAGTTCGGAGCGCATAATGAATAAGAGTATAATGAGTGCAAAGAGTAAAGAGTAGAACAACTGTTAGAGACTTGAATTCAATTCATTAATGCACTAAAAGAGAGACTAATTCAACAACACATCTGACGGCTGTTTTCAATTAAATATTCATTAATTAATTGACTTAACAAAAACCGGTGCTTTTGTTACTTTGAGGATTTGTTAATTAGCAGTCAATTAAAGTGTCAGCAGGGGAAATTATATGCAAATGAATAGAGAACACGCATTAGTTAAACACAAAACCTAAACTGCTTTAATTATCAAACTCTATATAGTGTTTAGAGCGCAATGAAAAGGAGCGCCAATTGCCTACAATTGCTTACAATCGTATTGTATTGCAATGTATTTCAATGGCGCTCCACTGGTATACACATTATGAGAGCCTTTGGCTTCGGTTGTCTTTTTCGGGATCATTAAGTGCACTACAATTAAATCTAATCGAAGCACAGGCAAAGAAAAAGCCTAATGAGTCGTGAAAAGAGTAAAGAAAAAAACTTTTGCCGATACCAACCAAAGCCCCAAATCTTAATGACAGTACTTCTCATTCTTATACTATAATTCTTATTTTCTAACAATTTTTGTTCTCTTCTTTTCTTTTAAGAAAATGCAGTTAAAACCAGAATAATATAAGAGAAGGAATAAGAGTTTAGACCACTTCGTCTCTCATTGTCTGTGAATCCAAATGAGTCTAATTTTATGTCTGATTTCTATTCTATGTTTGCATCGCTCACATCATTCACAGCATGTTTTTAGTTCTCCAATGTTTATGTGTTCACCAATTTTTTATTCTTTTAATTGAACCAACATTTCAATGATAAGCAATAAACCAGATTTAAGTCGACAACGAATTGCAATAAACTTCACATAAATATTATTATTCATTGAAATCGGTTTTACATCATTTGAGAAATATATGATTTTAATATTAATGGAAACAATTCCACTCAGAGTCGGCCAAAACTCTTCACCTCTTTTATTGAACACAATTTACTTAAACCACAGGAAAACATAATTTAAATATTTTGTAAAACCACCAAAACTAAGAATACACTTCACATCTGATGGAAAAGTTGTAATTTTAAATATAATTCTTTAGAAATTTTAAAATGTTTTTATTTTATGCGGACCCCCTTCTGCTCAACTCTGATTCAAACTTAACAACAGTTTATACTTTAAGTCTATTTTCTGTGTTTAGAGAAATGTTTTGCTTAAAATTATTAGTTTTCAAATTTACGATTTTAGAAATTTTGAATATAATTATTATATGAATACTATTTTGGCGGCACTCAAACAATGTAGCACTGAATGAATGAGTTCTCTCTCATGTGATGACCACAAATCCAATAGAGAGTGAAAGAGTGAGAGTCTGTACACGAATTCGTTTTATTCTTCCAACAATACAACTAAATAAAGCTAATGTCCAGCAACTGGTTGTGCCCTTGGATTTGACTCCCGATTTATTTTCCCAAAGAAAGAGATGGAGAGAGAGAGAGAGAGAGAGAGAGAGAGAGAGAGAGAGAGAGAGAGAGAGAGAGAGAGAGAAGAGGTTAAGAAGAGAGAGATTAACAGAAATGATGTCAATTATTTGCTGCCATAAGTTCAGTGATACTACAATATTAAGAAAATATAAAGAAAATAATATAAAGAAAAAGAGTTCATAAGTTTTGGGGAAAATTTAAAAATAATTTTGAAAATCAGTGGAAAAGTGACGGCAATCGCACTGTTTTTTTATCTTAAAATGATTTCAAGTGTTGTATAAGACATGAAAATATTGAAAAGTTGTGATACGACGGCAGATGTTTTTAGTAACAACTAATGATAATTTAGTTCTGAAAAAGATTTCTGCAAATTAAACAAATATATAATGTATTGTCTAATGTTTGCAAGAATCTAATCAATACTCTGAATATTTATTAATGAATAGAAGCTTTCGTTTTATTTCTATTTAACATTCGCTGAGAATAAGAGCAGAAGAATAGCTCACAAATTAAACTTTCAAAACTAATTACTTGTTTTGCAGAAAACAATTTTGATTTGAGACAATAAATCAAGAATTTCGATATAAATGTTTTTCATTATAACAAAAGTCCTTAAACTCAATCATCGATTTTTATTCTACAGAAAGAGTGTTAGAAAGAGAGCTCTGTTGAAGAGAAGAGACGAAAATTATTTCTAATTTGTTATGTTCTTCATATTCTTCATATTGTTATCTTAGTGTTGGCACATAAGCTCAGGAACTGTTTTCTCTCAAACATTAGATTTGAGTTCAAATTAGAACCGGAGTTAATATAATGAATATTCTTATTTGCATTCGTCAGACACTCTATAATTTGCTTTCATTAAAGAAAAAAAAATATAATTCAAATAATAAGTTCTTTTTTAATTAATTCAAATGCTTTAAACAGAGAACGAAGAAAATGAAAAATTTCTTCTTTTCATTTGTTTGAAAATCGATAGTAATTATACAGAAAAGTTTTTCCTCTAAAATAAGAAAATATATTCTGTATTTTAATTGTCAGAACTAAGAAAAATATAATCATTATATAGTCTTATATACAGCGTATCAAAAGAGAGAACAGAGAACAGACTCCGTATTAAATTTTGTATTGAATTGTCTAATAAAGTAATCATTATTAGCGAAAGACATGTCAAACAAAGTAATTATCATAACAGCTATTATTGATTATAATTTGTACTGAAATTCTGTGCGTCCAAAGTCAACATAATTAAAATAAATGCTTTTCTTAATAAAAACGAGATTTACTGAACAAACAGTTCCTCTCATTTAATGAAAACACATTCTTTTAAAGCGTTTTGACTAAAAAATGACTTCTTGTCTAAAAATTGTAATTGCTATTGAAATTCCAGTTTTAAGCCCTTGCAATAATAATTTCAGAATTGATGATCACCCATAAATCCTGGATAAATTTTTAACCAGAATTAGTCTTCTATTATTTTTCATCCCTTTTTTTATTCGATTTTTTCTAATTATAGTTTCAATGATTCTCTTTAGAAGAAAACCTATTTATAAGACGTCTTTTGAAAAATACTAAAAACGTTTTAAACAAAACAAAAGATTTTCAATTTTTTTTTTGAAAAACTGATGCAATTATTAAATAATTTGAAAACAAAATTGGATTCTTTACAATTCATTTACAATTCTTTGTTCTCTTAGTTTTACAAAAAGATTTTTATGAATTTCATTCTCCGATCCGTTCTTTGTTTCACTAAAATATTGAAAATAATTTAGAAAAGGCCTGAATTACTATTTTAACGATAATTTAATGATTTATAAAACAATTTTTGAATCTCTTTAATGATTCAGAACAGCTATTATTCTGTTTTGTCCGACTATTATATAATTTACTTTCGATTTTCTCTAAAACTTTGTTTTTCAATTCAAACCAAAATATTTTTTGAATTCTGAATTAATAATATTTTAAGATTAATTCAAATTTAATTATGAATTTTTACCAGGTTACATTGATTTTTTTTTTGAAAAACTTCTCTACTAAAGTCATATTTTGCGCCATATTTTTACTAAAATTTTTATTCATTTTTATAATCACTGGAACTAATGTTTTGATAATTTTTGTTAATAGTATTAAATGATTAGATTTTGTGTGCAAAAGGATTAACTAATTTCGGTTAAAAACACTAATAAAAGTGTTTTGTAATAAAATCTAATTAAAGAATTGCTGTTAAGTAAAGAAAAACTGCAATAATGTTAATAATGTTGTAAATGAGAAGTTCTGTGCATTAAAGTGTGTATTGAAAGTCACACGACTCTCAGTATAACCACTAGTACTGGCGTTTAATTAATGATAATTAATTAGGTTTTCATCTTTTAGTGAAAGTTTGGCTGATTTTTGAGAGCGAATTAAAGCTCGAAATCAATATATGAGCCCACGTTTACAGCTTTGAAATCAGTACTCATTTTATTATATGAGTGTTTGCGACAAAATTATGTAAATATGATTAATAATATCCGTCATAATTAGTTTGACAAGATGAAATCTCTCAAAATAGCTTAATTAATTAAATTTCGGTGAAATTTTTCCAATAGATTACATGAAATGTTTGATAAACTAAAACGAAATGAAATTTGTTTAGTTTGCAATGAAATAAAGGTTTGCATTCATTTCGATTATTTCTTTCTCTTAACGTTTATTCACTGCTTTTTTTCCTTATTATTCAAACAAATCTCAAACAAAACTGAGAGATCATAAGCACAACAATCGCATAAAAGTTATATTAATTTTAATTACGTTAATGTTTTGTTGCCTTTAGTACTGTATTTGTGTTGAAAATATGAATTACATAATGAATTACATTCACTATTCGTAGAGTAATAACAATTATTTTTCATTTCGCCATAAATTTATTGTTCTCTTCATTTCTAATTTCAAAGATTGATATGAATTATAGATAATTATCAATAAATTCTTCAGTAAATAATGGATACGAAATAAAAAAAAATCGATTCCTAATATTTTTCTCGTATTTTCATTCAATGAATAAATTATTGGTTTTGACTACAATTGAATTAATAGTCGGCCAGAAATACAAGTTTTTGAATGTATTGGGAAATCATTTTTAAACAATAATTCTGACGAATGAATTCCCCTTTGAATTAATTTCTTGTTTTTTCTAATATTCGATATATTTTTCCTCAAAAAAGCATTAATTCATTGGATTATTATTCGACACAAAATGTAGAGAAGAGAAAATATTAATTGCATTTAAGGGTCGAATAAATTTCTACTGAATTTATGTGTTTTTTAAAAATTATATTCAAAAATATATTCATTAAATAAAATAAAGTATAAAATTTTCAATTATTTTTCAGTTCATTTAATTCAATAAATTGTTAATATTTTAGACTCGAATGGCTTTTAAATATTTGAATAGATTTCTGGAAATCGATTCGACTTAAGATTGTTTCTAAAATTATATACTTTTGGATAAAAGCAATAAATCTCTAAAATCATACAAATTATTGGATTGTATTTCCCGAACAATATTTTATTGTTCTTACATTTGGATCAATAAAAATACACTTATTATTGAAGGCTTTGACATATTCTTAATGTAATGAAAACTTTCAAATTCATACTTAAAATTGTTTGACTCTCGACTTACATTTGTCAAGTGATCTAGCTTACATAATTCAACGTTTTATGTATTTAATGGCATACAAATCATTTATAAAAATGATTTAACTTTTTTTCAAATTACAATCAAAAAAGAAGTTTAAGCCATTAAAAGGTTTATTTTTAAACGAGGAAATTAAATATTTTTCAATTATTTATTCTACGCATTGAATAAATACTAAGAGTATAACAAAATAGATATTTGAATCAATTTTTTTCTACCTCTTTAAGTATTATAAAATAATTGGAGGGCACATGTTTTACTACTTTTCCTAGTTTTCATACATTTCATAGTTTACTTTGTAATTGAGTTCATTAGACTTGAAAATATCGATCGATTTTGCAAACAATTTCTAATATAAAATATTTATTTCATTATTTTCTAAAACATAAACTTTCGGTTAAAATGTTTCATCATTTTTAAGGTCTGATATGAAAATAAATGAGTGATTTTACTCTCATTTGGCTAATGGTCGCTATTCTGTCCAACAATCTATTGATCTAAACTATAAATTAAGAATTGATTAGTTAAATGTAGTAGAGGTGGGGATGAAGTTCGATGACCTAGATTACTATAGATTAATATATCCCAATAATTAATTTATTAATTTATTACCAAAAAAGGAATTTTTGATTTTCTAAAAAATCAATACTAAGATCATAGCTTTCCTTCATTTAAGGAGAAAGAGATCACAAATAAGTGTATTATTAGCGGAGAAAATCTATCAATGAATGAATGAAAGGCTAACCCAATTGTGACTTTATTTGATTTGTGGCTCACAGTTAGTCACTAGCAGTCAGAGAACACAACCACTGGGTTTAGGCCACCAAACGATCGCTGAATGTCCGCATTTCTATCAAAACCAATACAAATAAATATAAATTAATTTATTTTCTAATTTCTTCGAAATGTAGACTAAAAATAAATTTATCGCAAAAATAACTGAATTATTGTCACATCTTTTTAGAAGTTCTCTTTATTTCGAAAGCCATGAATACAAAAGAGTTGATTTATTTGTCTATCAATAATAACAAACCCTTTTTTATTCATATTAATGAAGGCAATCATGTTTTGATGCAAATAATTCCAACGTAAGTAAACTCCGACTCAATTCTCATAGAGTTTAATATCAGAGAAAAGTGAATACTTTGGATCAAAAATCCAAGTAATCGATGCCAACAATAATCTCATTCGAGTGTCGGTTCTTATTATTTTGATGCCTTCAAACTAATATCTTTTAAGTTTTCAAACTCGCGATCGATATTTATTTTGCAGTTTTTTTCATTTTTAAGCATTTTTTCGAATAATGAGTTAAGTATTTCTCGACTCTTATTATAAATAAGAAGAGTGTGTATAATGTGTTCTTTACATTTGCCTCTTAATGCCATGAACTCTGATCTACTCCAATGAGCTCCACATTAAAATTGTCTGAACTAAGCAAGCATTCCAGACATACATTTCAAAGAAAATCACCTAGCTAGCAAAACTAATCTAAACAATGTAATTATGGACATTCTTAAACTCAATAATAAAATCGAGTTCACTAAAAACAGTTTAATTTAGAATACATAGGTAATACTTTTAATTGTGGTAATCCTGGTCATCAGAGAAGAATTATTGAGCAATGAATTAGTTTGCGATAAAATAAAAATAAGTTAATGTTCAATAAAAAAGAAAAATAGAATTTAAAGCCATTGTATCTGAATTTAAATCTTAATGGTATTATTGATAAGTATTATCGTAAGAATCCATTAGAAAAAATGAATTATTAAACTAATAATAATTTTTGTGAGTCTTTAAGAGAAAAACAATCGATAAATATAAACATTGAAAAAACCAAATACGAAGGAGAGAAGGGCTGAACACTGACTGAGTGGCGAAGAGGGGGGAAATTGCTTTCCATCTTAATCATCAATTAAGGATAAATATGTGAGATAACGATTAACCAAATAAATGACTGGAGTATAACATTCGCCCAAAAAAGAGACAACTTTTTGTCAAAATGTATTATTGGCTTAGAGTTAGAGCTCTTTTCCAATAGTTGTTGTGCCGATGCTTTCCATTTGTTTATAAGAATTTGCATTTAAATTAAAGTTAATCCCATTCTTATTAATTATGATAAACTATACATAAAGACAGTCATTGCCAGTCAGCTATTGGTTACATCTCTGGGGAAATACATAAAAACTAATGTTTTTTAGGGGAACTGATGGCACATATTGTACCAAATCGAGTGATGTATTCGGACTCTTTTTCTAGCATTTGTTTTACTTCCCGCTAACTCTCGTCACTCACTCAGAGATATCTGTCTCTGTGTTAGTCACTGATCAGACTCTCGATTCATTAAGTTTTTTAATCCCTATTTCGATCCCTTTTGCTATTAGACGGTAGAGATGGTAGAAATGGGCCACTCTTTTCATTGAAAGTACTTTGCATTTCCCGAAAGAAAAATACATTTCATTAGAAGACAATCCGCACAAAAACAGTGTTTTCCGCCTTAACAGTGACTGAGCGCTCAGTTTTCGAGTGAATACTTTTTCAGACACTTTTCAATAGTTTAAAAATCAATTGACATCTCATGTATTAGTCTTTGAGATATAAAACCACATCAGAGACGAGAATTGCATTTTTTGCTGAATAAGTGGAGGAAAGCGCCACCATTTGATACCATACCATACCATACCATTCCATACCTTACTCTAGCAAACCAGTGACAAACTAAAAGTATTAGCAAATTTGAGCGCTTTTTCGCTGATAAAAGTCTCCAATATTTTATTATTAGTGAAAAATCAACGACTCGTAAGAAATTAATAAATAGAGAAAAGGCGTCGATTGGGTCGGAAGCAGTGGAAGCACGAGTCGAATGAGTCACTGACTTTAATTTGGTTATTAAGTTAGGTTCAGGTCTTACCAATCAATTAAAACTTGGAATCAAGTGTTTAAGGGCTCAGCGCTCGACTGACTCTTAATTCTAACGATTCTATCGCTCAGATTCTTAATTAATTCTAATGAAGTGAACACCAGTCGGTACGGAGCAGATGTAGGCATAAATGTTGTCGGCAGCAGAAGAGTTGTGGTTCAATGCTATGACCAGAGACTGTACTAACTCTCGCCTACTTTAACCCGTTTATCTCATCACATGATATCAAATGAGGCACTCAATGAAAGCCCAAATTTAGTCCACCGAAGACTCAAACAGTGGTATATGAGCTGTGAGTTGAGATGGAGTTAATTACATCACTGATTCTGTGTTACAATTAGTGCACAACTCGTTTCACAGTTGCTTTGTTAAGGTCTTAACCATTAGCTAAACCATATCAAACCTTCAGCTCATATTCGCATACATTAACCAATTTTTTCAGAGCACAACCACAACACAAGCCTTTGCCACTCATTGCCGCTCATTTTAATAATCAAGAGATAGATTTAAATTAATGCATTAATGGATGCCATCCCTTTTAGCTACTGATGCGCTCACATCTTACTCTATATATAATTAAAGAAGAGAAGCCTTCAATGTCTTATTAGTGCTCATTTCTAACTAAACTATCACATCTCAGATAAGGCCAATGTATCTCAACGTTAGGCTTCTCTGTTCTGAACTCAAGTATCACAAGAATCGTAAATTCAATTATATAAACGCGATCTGCACTCAAATTTACGACTTTCTATGCAAACAACTATTGCCATGTGTTGGCTGTGCATCCAATTCGCCGCTCAAATGAATAAAAGCCATTAATTGCTTTGAAAAATGAGTGAAACCCAAAAATTATCAAAAAAATAATATATTAAATATTGGGTTATTTAATGCCTTTAATGCAAAACATCTAATCTTAAATCATTAAAAACTATTATTTTAGGAGTACTTAATGGCCAACCAAAGGGATCATTCACTATTCCCCAGATATATGACCAGACATATGAACAGGTAATTACTAATAGAAATTTCATCTCTATATGAATGAAAGTATAGCCAAAAGTCAATTTATATAATTAAATATTTTCATATTTCACACAACATATAACTTAAAACAATTGTTTCTCTAAACTTCTAATAGTAGAGTTCAATGACTGGTCGGCCACAAAGGGCTTTCCCTCAAACAGTTTTAATGTCACACAAAATATAGTTTATATTCTTAATCACTAATTAATAAATTTTGATTACATTTTTAATGACTTCTCATTTAAATGTAATAAATTATTTTAAATGCAATTAAATTAATTTCGAGGCATTTAAACCATAGTTTCAATCAATTAATCACTTAAAGAGTTAATAAACTTAATAAACAATTTTGTCTGTTAGCTTCACCAAGATTAATTAGATGATATATTCGATCAATTGGAAAGTCTAGTAAAAATAATAATAATAATTAATAAAAATAAAACAAATAATGACTCCTTTGGAGGAAATAGTGGTTCGATAAGTATTGAATGTAATCAATGAATCAATAAATTTCTTGGAAACTAAATCTTATGTTATCTTAGATTAAACAATAAAGTAATGGTCTTATTATGGCTTCAAAATTGTCTGCTATTCTCTCACATGATTTTTGTCACTTTTATAATAATTCAAAATAAAATCAATAATAGTTTAGTATTTGATTTGGAAACAATTCATATGATTTTCATATGAGATATTTGCGTGAGATATCAGTTTTGTCTGACAATCAGCCAAAGCTTCTCATTGTCTGCTTTTTATTTGTGGTTTTTATATCAATAATTCTTTTTTAGTTTTTTTTGTTTAGTTTTTTATTCTTTGCTTATATTTATTAGAGATGTCCTCAAAAGGAGTTTATATGACTTACAAATTAAAAATAATTTCAAAATATTTAAAGAATAAAATACATTAATATTGGACTCAAATTTAATTTAAATATTTGGTGTCATATAAATTAGGTGTTATTCAAAAACAAGGTAGATATGAATGAGCAAGTTCAAAAAACTAGTTTTTTAATATCTCTGAACGACTGAAAATCAAAATAAAATCTAACTTTTCTTATATGTGGTCCACAATAATCATAATTGAAGAGAATGTATGAATACCTGTTCAGTTACCACACCCTCCCATTAATTTAATGTTTAATTATTTAAATCTATTCAAAAAAGCAAATATTAAATAATTGGCATTAAATTAAGATTAAATAATTTATAAATAAATAATTTGACAAAAACTGTGAATATTTTAAAGAAATTGATGTTAAAAGAGTCAAAGAATTCAATGAATTCAATTGATTTTGTTATTTGAATGCTTTAAATGAAAATTTGAAGTCAAAAACTAAAGGAATAATATATTTGGGAATTTAAAAATCAATACTCAAAGAGATTTCAATATAAGGGGACATACATTTGGTATCTTTTCTTTTATAAATAGAAGTTTGAATTAAATTTGAATTCAACTTATTCTCTAAGAGATGACCAAAAGAAGAGGATATTCTCTGAGTGAGAGAGAGATACCAACCGAAAGACAAAACAATTTTTAATGTTTCCATAGAAACGGATGAAGGAATCATTTAAGCGAACGAACTGAGCCCTTACTGGGTATCCATGAAGAGTGACCTTTTAAAATATCTTTTTATAAAGTTTTTTTTAACAAAGACTGTTACTGATGAAGTAGGATGTGCTACATTTCCTTCTTGTTATCGTTTCCCCATCGCATCCCCACAAGTCGTCAACGTTTGAGCTCTTGGTTGGCATCCCTTCCCTATCGATGGACTTGTCTCGACTCAAAAGTCAGATTTCAGTCTCTATGTGTCTATTTTTTTAGGAACACTTGAAGTTAAACTCAAAACTAATCGATTTTTTCAATACTTCGCACTACAACTGAACACATCAACTCTCTCTCTCTCTCTCTCTCTCTCTCTCTCTCTCTCTCTCTCTCTCACT
>JAQIXI010001769.1:0-12300 GCA_034700165.1 Galumnidae sp. Gr-Ori-00277 | reverse complement strand
AGAGAGAGAGAGAGAGAGAGAGAGAGAGAGAGAGAGAGAGAGAGAGAGAGAGAGAGGATGTGCGCTCACTATATACAAATATATATGAGTTATATAATGTATATAATAGTATTGCACTTACAATAAGACTGTGTCGAACCTATAATGTGATGATGAAAGTCGTCACTCTCTCTATAATCTCTGTTTATTAGCCCCCATTCAGTGGCCTAATTAAGCGTGAAAGAGGCCAACTATCATCAAGGTTATTGCTTCCGATTGTTTATGTATTACACACATTACAGGCATACAAACTAAAGGTCATCAGTGATTGTTTAGGCGCTCAGACCATCACTACTGAGTGACATAAACTTCAGTCAATTTTTTAAATGACAACACAATTGTAAAAACATTATCTCAAATATATGTAAATTATGTCTTTTCTCGATCTTCAGCTTATAGTGAATATAAAATTTCTTTCTCTTTTGAAAATAAATATTTTTTTGAAACTATTTTTTAGGAATTTTTCATCCATTCATGAATTCAACCGAAACTCATTAAAATAAATGAGGAAATATTATACCTTATATTATATATGATTCCAATCAATCTATTTATTCGTTTAAATAAAACTTTGACTTTGAAATTAAGGTATGTTTTGGTACATGAGATCAATGTTTTGACTCTTACTTTCTTCTGTTATTCATCTGTTTTTTGCGATTATAAAAAGACTCGAAAAAATAATCGACAGAAAAAAAATATATTTAATATATGAAAAAACTTACATTAAGTAAGTATGAACTCTGTTCTCTTATTATACCAACAGAAACACTACCAATCTCATTTCTCTCTCTCTCTCTCTCTCTCTCTCTCTCTCTCTCTCTCTCTCTCCCTCTCTCTCTCACTCACTCACTCTCCCTCTCCCTTCTCATTGATTTATTAATCAGTTTTTCGCGACTGAGTTGTGTTGGAGTTTCAGTATTAGTAGTATCGAAGTTAGAGATATAACGCTCGGAGTCGTATATCTATTGGAATGGCAGCCATTCGTAAGCCAAATCAGCTTCTGAGTTGAGTGAGTGCACCAGCTGTGCTATGCTGTGCTCAAACCCTTCCCTTTTGGATGATAGAAGCGAATTTAATTTGGAAAGAAGTGCCAATGAAATATCGTTTGCATCAAAATATACGTTAAGTTCAATATATTCACAGCAAAAATGAAGAGAACTGAGAGAACATCCGAAAGAGAAGAATAACAAAAAGCAAACACTAAAAGCAATGCTTTGTGTAGATATACATCACATCTCTGATAGAAAGCTGTTCGGCCAACCGTTTGCTCTGCGATCCATACTTTAAATTAAATGCATTTTCAATTAGAAGCAGACATTTAAGCCTTACATCCATTTCCCTATCAGTTCACAAAATAATGCCACTATTTTTACCAGATTTGATCAATACTGCAATGAAACTGCAGTTCATTCTATTCTCCCCTTTTATCTAAACATATAAAATGTGGATATTTTGCAATCAAAACATTTCGAATGAATTCATCCAATTTTCAAGAATTTGTTTGAGAAGAATATGCCTACGATTTGAGTGTTTGTCTGTGTATAAGAAGTGGCCATCTCTGAGACGGAGCCAAAACGAGAAACAAATATTAAAAATAGAATTTTAAATGTTTGAAAAAATAGATATTTTTGGAGTTAAAAGAAATAAATGATGAGTTTTGAGGGGATTTGAATCTATTGACGAATCAATAAAAATGAGGGCCAACTCAAGTCGAATCGAAAATGCATTAAATGTTCACAAAAGTAATCGATACTAATGTGTTGTAGGGCTCACTGTTATGATAGTATATTGTGTTCAGAGCGCACCACTATTTTTGCCTTAAATATTATATGGCTGTAGTGAAGGTGCAGTTCTGCCAAAGCAACCAAACTATGTATTAGTTTTGCTTTTTATAGTAAAGTTTGCGTCTTATAAAAGATACCGAAGAAAATGATGTCTTATCACAAGCAGAGGAATGAGAGGAGAGGAGAGGAGAGAGAGAGAGAGAGAGAGAGAGAGAGAGAGAGAGAGAGAGAGAGAGAGAGAGAGCATCGATGACAATGACTGATGAATATGGCCTACAAAGAGCTGTACTGTTTTATATTGGCGATGATATGATCGCTTGAGGTCATTCATCTCTGTCTAACATTCATTACTGAACTGAATCGGTGTTCACTTCAGTCAAATTAGAGCCACACATCGTATAATTCCGACGCTTTTCTCAAATAATAGGGTTTAGTCTAAAATATCGCTCAGAATTTTATTTATTTATATTATATTCGGAATTAATTCGTGTGATAAGTGAGTTCATGCAAAATACAATTTTAGTGTTCACTCGACAAAACTCAACTCCATTACTGGTTTTGAGCCACACCTGACATAAGAAAATTACATAAAATCTGAGAGAATAGAGTATTGGCCGATATATGAAATATTTCATATAATATACAACTTTTTAGTAAATATGAGAACCGAATGAATAAAAAGACAGGTAAATCTCTCTCTCTCTCTCTCTCTCTCTCTCTCTCCTTCCCTCTTTTTTTCCATTCAGTTTTTCTTCTCATTTATTTTAGTATAGAATTCGATCACAACAATTGTCAAGGAGTTCAACATATCCGTGAGAGACGCCCCACCGGTGACCCTAACTTTGATCTCACGATCACTTTTTAATACTGTGTTGAGTACTCGCAATATAAAACTTGTGATTCACCCAAAAGTTCTTACATTAAAAAAAGTTGAGTCAATATTTTTTACACAACACAACATCTTCATAAGTCGACAACTCTGGGGAACCAATAGGAGAGGGAGAGAGGGAGAGAGAGAGAGAGAGAGAGAGAGAGAGAGAGAGAGAGAGAGAGAGAGAGAGAGAGAGAGAGAGAGATGCAATAGAGCACAAGCCAAGAGTACTCAAGTTATTATGGAGATGAAATGATGCAGGGCTAGTGTTCGCGAGATTGAAAATCCCCTCTTTTTCTCTTTTCTTTTTGGCTTTGCTTTGATTTATGTGACCAGATTTGAACGGACAGAACCGACACAACTATAGTTTGAGAGAATTATAGAAAACTGAGAGAACCAACCGCTCAGACGTAAAATATTTGAGTTATTATATAAGTAAAACATGAGAACATCGATACAAAAATATTGTATACATTGGAATACTATGCGATTGAAATGCAATTCTCTGGTATTTTCACGTGGATTCGGGTCCAGAAGAGGAGGGGATCCGAGTATTGGAATATTAGTAATCAGTCAAAGAGGAACTGGCATTGAGTCGTCACATACTAATAATAAAAGAGATGATCAGTTGAGGGCTAAAATGTGGAAAAAAGCAAATCTAACTTTTGCTAACTTTTGATACATTTTTTGAGTGATTCGTCACTCATTCGTCATTCATTACAAATCTTTTCAATGCATTAAACATATATACGAAATATATGCCAAAAGTCTCTCAAAACTAATATTTGGTTCTGTAATTCAAATTGGATTTGAAACTCATGAAGAGTATGAGTGAAAATGAAAAATAATGCCGACATTATATGCCGTCAAAAATGAATTATTGATCCAATAATGATGTAAATATCACATCCATTCTATACCGGGAGAGCATACAGTCATATATAACAGAGTATAGTCTTTATGCCATTCCTTTCGCATATATTCTCGTTTGGAGAACAAGTGAAGCGAAAATAGATTTCCAATTTTTATTGTCTATATTAATACAAAATATATTTTTTATATTCAGACACCTTTTGCTTTAGCTCTCAAACAATATTTCAAATTAAGTCGAATTTCAAAACTTGTGTTTTGTTTTTCAATGAGAATCAAAATATGTAAAAACAGGTGCTCTCATTATCAATGATGTTTTTAGAGGCACAACAGTCACCGGTCATTAGTGACTACAGAAGGAACACTTGCAGAGTGAACGTCAATTCATCATTTTTGAGCCAAACATTGCCATCAGTGCTGAGAAGGCAGGTGTTTGAAACGTTGTTTGGCCCCACAATTATCCCTCACATAATACATATTTTCATATTCTCTCCACTAATATCTCAATGCATACGAAAACAAACACAAAGTATTGGCTATTATTGGCTATTCGTTGGCCATTCATTCATTCATTAATTATGAAAATTCTGTTTATTCTCAATATATTGAGAATAATATTGAGAATAATTCTGTGTATGTCTTATGTCTTATCTCTATATTTCGTGTTTGCTGTCAATATTCATTAAAAACGCATTTTTATGCCAATGACATGACATTCACATTAGACAATCTTTCCTTATCTCCGGTCCTCTCCACCGCTCACACATATATTCAATGGCCCTAATATATACCTTATGACTGAATTTTAGCTAAGATTGTATTTCTAAACATTCTTTTACCCGTCATTAAGCAAAAGGTCATTAAAGTGTTTGAAAACACGCTTTACTGCACTATATTTTAATAACTAATTTTAAGTTTTTCTAATTTTAAAAAAAATATTGTTTGTATGCAAATTAAGTTCATTTAAAAGCGAATCTGAAACTAAACTCTAAGAAAATAACATTCGAGTCATTAGTAATCATTAGAGAAATCCATTGGATATGCATTTCCAGGATTTGAATGTCATTTTGTAGATCATGTAATCGATTGGGAATCCATCATAACATTGTTTGTTTGCTCTGTTGTCCAATACATAACAGTGCTATCACTCACACAAATGGTTGAGCGAATTCTGTGTTCAAGTCTTCCTCCCCTCTAATCTTAGAGACTATTGATTTGGTTTCAATTGTCTTTAATGCACAATATATTATCGTTAATGCACTGAATTGCTCTTAATTTGTGACTTTCGACTAAATTTTCAGTTGAAAACTAAACAAAACCCAACAATTTTATTCAAAACAGTTTTTAAAGAAAGCCTCCTAGATTAATTATATTCTATACTCCTCAATGACAATTTAAAGCGACAAAAATACTATTATTTGAGCTAAAAATATATCATAATTATGTATTTTGAGCTCATTTTCAACTGGATTTCTGCTCGTCTTTTCTCTTAACAAAATCACTGAACAATACATTATATTATAATAATTTATTAATTTTCATTAAAATGAATTATTCATAACATGTTCTTTCAATTATTTCATAATTATAATATTTCAACTAATTTTACTCGAATATTATTTGAATAAATTATGAACCAAACAATAAGAAACAAATTATTGTTTTAATAATTATTCCAAAAATGAATTTAAGATTAGATATCAGAGACTTAAGAATTATATAATTCAAAGACTAGTCTTGGCATCATTTTTGAGAATAAATACACTTTTAGTTTCTTTTAAGTTTACTTAAAAAATTTCGTATTCAAGTATTTCGAGTGATATCTATCACAACAAGTAATTTGAGCTATACTTTGAATTTTGAGTCAAATATGAATCCCTAAATAATTTTTTACTACAATTTTTTGTTCAAATTTTTATGTTATCCGAGACTTAAAGACTGAGATATTCAAGATATCCAAGATATCCAAGATAGCTAAGATATCCAAGATCATTCTAACAATTGCTAACTCAACAATTTTACAAAATTCAGAATAAAGTAATCAGATATTAATGTATTCAACATTTTTTTGTTTACTATTATTTTTTAGAATATTTTTTACTAAAAATTCTTAGTGTTTCAAAAAATAGTTAAATTATAATAGATGTGATAGGTTTGGATATTATTGTAAAAATGTGCATGTCAAAAATGCTGATGAAAAAGTGCTTCTTCTTGCATAGTTCAGCGCTGGGCTTATATTCCATACATTTCTTAAAAATAAATGAGAGAATTTTGAGCCATTTTTTTGCATCAAATGAAATATAAGAGAAATGTCAGACGACTCTAAACTATCAGTTTATTTATATATGCATTTGAATTGTGGGTAAAATCCAAAAGAAGAAGACTAACAAAGAAGAGGCACAACATTAGATCCTTTTATCATTTGATCCAAAACATGGCAAATAAAAAACATATTTTCTCTCAACAAATATAACAATAATAGGAGGTTTATAAACATATCCCGAGGCTCTCAAACTTATAGTTGTGTTTAATATTTAGTGAAAAAGATTTGAATTCATTTTGAAAGTGATATCAATGATAGCCGTAATTACGTTCGAACGCGTCGTTTGTAATTATAAGCGACAAAAAGTCAGAAACGTTGAGATAATATAAGAGAGAGAAAGAGAGAGACAATTGAAGATAACATCTCTGAAATTAACGAAATTCACTCATAAAATAAAAGACAAAAACATAAATGAAAGAAATGGTATTAACTAATGCTTTGCTATATATATATGAGTTTACGAGTAAAGAGAATATATCATACATTTTGTGATGCATTTGTGAATATATTTCTTTTCTATGATATTATGATATTATACAGAGTATATGTTGAGCTACAAATGTGGATGAGCTGCACATTCATCTCCAGCAGTGTTTGTCTTTTTGTGCAGGAAATGACCGGCACAGGCAGTTGTGGCAGTTCTACAAATGCAGCCACTATTGAACAGTAAAACAGCACTAGTATTCAACTACTGCTCGGCACTAATGCATCGCTCTTTTCAATAGATATTCTAAAAATAAAGCGAAGGAAAACACAAAAAGGGTTTTCACATATCTTTTGCATTTTGTTCTTGTTCACTTCAAAAATATAGTCGTGTTTCCGAACAAAAGAAGAACAGAAAAGTTAAAGTGAAAAATGAAAAAAAAAACTATAATAAAACAAAAATAGAAAAAGCATTTAACTAATGAAAGTCTTAGCAAACGGTAAGTCTTTCGACGAACCGAAACAAAAATCAAATAAATTGCAAAAATAGAAATTGTTATTCACTGAACGGATATATACTTATAAACTGGTGTTCGACAGAAGACACACATTTCTGAGAGTAATTAAAAGTTTTCATTAGAGAAGAGTAGAAGACTTGTGTCACTACTTTAGATTAATTGTTCAGTCATTCATAATAGTGTGTGCGCTGACATTCAATCCATTTATTTATAAACTATAAGAAACACAAAAGAAAAACCAAATCCTGGATTCCGTCTGAGATTTGGTTTTAATTATTCAAAGTTTGTATAAATATTTGGCGAAATATTATTTTTGGAAAATGAAAAACTGGGCGCAACACAAGACAGCACTAAAGACAACACTAACAACACTAAACAACACTAACCGACACTAACCCTAACACTAACCCCTCTGTAAAATATTATAATTTATTAATTGAATTCAAAAATATAATAATAAGAGTCTGATAATGAAATTCTGGTCCGATTACCAGTTCTTAATCATAATATTTCAATAATGTATTAGAAGTTTGGTTTCTCTTTTTCTCATATTTTTCTTATTTCTTAATATAAATTAGTTTTCAGACAAAACTTATTTGTTGTGTAAAGTCATGAAGAGATGATAAACGATTAAATTATGCGCTAAAAACTAATTAATTCAATATTAAGTTTAGGTGAGACGAGAAGTTTAGGCGAACATTTGTTTAAAGGTTTTAAAGTTAATAATAGTTAGCCTTTAGTTGATATTCAAGAGTAAATCAACGATTAATTGAAAACTAGTGTTAGAGTGTATTCATGCGAATCAAAACTCAAGTTTTTTTACCTGAAGTCACAATAATAGAGATATTCGTTCATAAAAATAACATTTCTTTTGTCAACTTTTCCAACAAAAAACTCGAGTGAAGCCATTTTGGGTTATTTGGCAATTGGGCCGATGAACTCATATCAAACAAAGTCAGTCTTCACATGTCTTCGGCAGCCCTCAAGTGGTGGGAAGAGGTAAACACAAAATTGAACCCTCAATAGTTTGCTCGTGACGTCAATAACTGCATTTAGGCGGAGAACGCATTAGAAATGCGGTTCACTCAACAGCCAATCGTAGATTAGAGGACGCCTTTGCAGTCATTGTGAGTGCCATTAATCTCTGTCAGAGCAGTGTTTGCCCACTATTTGCCCCAATCGCCTTAAGCCATCGCTGCCGACACATAATTATACACCACTGAAGCCATGCATTGAAGCTATAGCTATGCCAAAGCTGTGTCGCCTCCGCTCCAGAATATCAGATCATCTAATCCTAAATGTCTTCTGTAGTCTATTGTTAATCACATTTGTTTGGATCAACAGTTGTTTAGTTATATTCTGAATAAACTCTTCTAAACTTTTCTAAAGAGAAACAGGACTTAACTATAATAATGTGGCAAATGTTAGTTATATTAAGTTGGGTTCAGATGACCACCAAATCATTAGTAACGGCATAACATCTCATAAAATAATTTTCCAAATGTGAGCCATTTTTTATCTTAAGTTAGATTTTATTCAATTAAAACTCGAGTTGTGAGCAGCGAATGGCAAAACTTATTTACTCAAACTATTTATTTTCTCTTATAGTCATTATAACGGTAGTCATAATTCACAGCTCATCCCTTCACTGATTTCTCTTTACGATCCTCTCATTGATTGAAAATTAATTCATTTCTGATTCAATATTTTTATCATTTAATTTGAAATTTGATTCTAACATTTGGTGTCAAATATTTTTCAATCAATAGTTTAATAAATAGTCGACAGAAACAGTGTTTTCCGTCAATTAAATACGATTTTAATTAAATTCAAGTTTTGAACACCAAAACACTAATCAATTAAAGAAAATCATTAATTCTATTACTAATAGATCTCTGGTTCGTCCCAAATAAGATTAACATTAGAAACCAATATATCCCTTAATTAAGCATGGTTGTTTTTAACATGAGAAGTGCTAATCAAACTAGTTAATTTACATATAATTATTATTATTCTTGTAGTTATTATTATAATATTCAACAATAAAATGTTTTAACATTCAATTAATTAATTTTAATTTGTATTTAAAAGATATCGAATATTCAAAACTAATTCAAGACTATTTACCTCTAAGTTAAATTGATTGTGACAATTCAAATTATCATGCTTATTTATTATATTAAAGTTAATGACATTAATTACAAAAGGAAATGACATTTTTTATTATTTAGACACAAGTTATTCAATAAATTCAATTCAATTATAGTCTATTTGAAAATCTATTATTATTTAATAAATATTTAAAGAAATAAATAAAATTTAGAGTCAATTAAACATTAAATGATTGAATCTATAATCAATAAATTATTAATAATTTATTATTATTTAATATATCAATAATTTTAAGACTTAAATATATATAAATATTCTTTTCTATCGATTGTCTGATCGATGAATAATTAATAAATAAAATAATGGCTTCTATTTATAAGTTATAAATTGAATGTAAAAAATACTCAAACAATTGTTAACATTGTTTTGAATGTTGGGAACAATCAAAGAGTGAAAACGAAATTTATTTGAAGTGAATTGGATTTATTGTATGGAAGTGAAGAAATGAGTTATGTCTCGTCATAATAATAAATAATCTTAATTATCAATTGTTTGCAATAAACTCTTTTTGTCAAAAGAGACTCTATAGAGAACCCAAACACATACCCATTAGTATTACCGATAATTATAGCGACAATTGTTATTACTTTAGGCAATGTTTGGCAGACAAAAGCATAAACATTCAATGTTTAGCCCTATTGTAGTGACCAAAAGCCTTGTTTTTGTTGTGTACTTCAAATTTCAAAATCAAAGATTAAATGATTTTATTATAATTTAGTATTCGATACATATCTTCGATACATATCTAATATTTCATTGTTAATACAAAAAATAACTCAATTAATCAATTGTTTGCATGAAATTTCTTGTTTTAATATTTTCTTGTCTAAAGACTTTTTTCGTGTTATTCATAATATCATGAATTACATAATTTGTTAATAATTTGTTCATGCAAAACTGCAAAAATGCAAAAATACAAAACTTGAAAATATTTTGATTAATTTTATTTTGTTTTAATCCTTATTATAATAAGGGTTGAGAATGTCGTTAACCTCAACTTTTATATGAAAATTGCTTTCTTCTAATCATCGCTCGATTGGTATTATGTAAGGACTCATCTGAAGGCCTCTTAGGCTACGATTAAATTATGGGAAAATAGTCGAACAAAAATCTATATATTGACACTTTAAATGTTCCTAGATTGTGATTAAAGGATAAAAATTATTATTTATATTTAATAAACTTAATTAATAATTAAATAAATAAATAAATTTAATAAATAAATTAATTATTAATTAATACTATTAAGTCTTATCTTTCAATAATATCTTTCATCTCTAGTTATAAATAATATGAAAACTAATAAAAAATAGTAAAATCAATGAAAGACTTGATTGGATATTTTAGCATGTTAAATGTTAATCTATTCATTTATGAATTCTAATTACATTAACATTTTGATGATAGAGTTTACAATTTTCTAATTTATATCTAATAATAGGCGAACAAAATTTCTCATCAAATGAAAGATAAAAAAAATGGTAAAAATGACAATAATTAGTAACGAATTGATAATTAGAGATATGTTTAGTTGACTCACAAATTATATGCGAATGTTATATACAAACTCTACTTTCATATTATTTCAAAAGAATTTCATTTAGAATTCATGCAAAATTCAAACACATAATTATATGTTTGCATATATTTATGAATAGATGGAAAATACTTGCAATTTATTCAACACACGAACACACATTTGATTAGATTATATTAGTTTTTAGTTTCACTTACAGTAGTTTTTAATGAAAATTCTTATATTTTTTCGACAAATTGTTTGATGACATTATAAGAGATTTATACTAAAATATTCACATAAATCTTAATGGATAACAATTGACGTTCTCAGACATCGAATATTGATTAATAAAAGTATCAATGTTATTTTGCAATCATTTATTTAATGAATTTTTGATTTATTGTTTGAAATGGTCTTCGGATGAGTTTATGTTTAGAATAACAAATCCTGAAAATTCATTTAATGAATAGTTTGGAGATATTATTTTAATTGAAACAAGGTGAAGTAGTATAATAACAAAAACTACTTATTTGGGATTCCTTTCTCTTATTCTAAGGCCTCTGGCATTTCAGGAATAAAAAATTAGTTTAAGAGGTATTTTAAACGTGGGTTTACTAGTAGTGACCTTATCTCACATCAAACACAGACTGTGAGCGCACGAAAAATTGTTTTTCACACAAGACTTCTACTCATCCGATGACATGCCTTTAAGTAATTTAAAATCGGATTCACAATTAATTATAGAATTTCTGTATTTTTTCCACTTTTCAAAAATATTTTAATCCAAAATTAATTCATATTAAATGAGTATTAAAATACTATAACAACAAATTTAATTTCAAGCTTTAAATGTACTTATATTGTACTTTATATTGAAAGGTTTACTTTGCTAATCAAGTTTAGTAATAAAATATTTTTAGTTTTCGAACACAAATTTGAACATGTTAATTTGAATTATCAACCTTTTGTTACATAATTTATATCCTATTGATAATGAGTTATCTTAAGTAGATTTAAATGTTTTGAAATACAATATTAGAAAATAAGTAAATATGAATATAAGCCGAAGCCATGTATTGGATGTCCGACTCTATGCAGCTCTTATTATTCATAAATCGTAAGGAAAGCATAATTTATGCACTCCGTCCCACTCTATGCCTTCATATATGGTTTAAGAGTAGTTCAAATAACATTTTATTCCAAATGCTCTTCACTTTCACTTCATTTCAATGAACTCTAAAAATAAAAACATTTTATTAGTTAACGAATAATTAGAAAAATTTACTTTTAAATGATTAATAATATTGATAATTAAGTAAATTCAGGGTCAATTCAAGCTCAATGTAGCATGGCAAATTTAAAAAAATAATTTACTCCATTAAGAGTTTAGCGTTAAATTATCCTGGATTGATTTTTTTATTATTAATAGTCCAAATAAATGGTGAATGAAATGACATTGTATTGAAGTCCTCCCACTTTTGGCATTTAAAGAATTCATATTTTCTTTTAGTCTATAGACAATCAATAATTCAAATACTGAATTAGCAAGACACTTCTAGATTGTGAGGTGAACAATTTGCATGTTTATTACTCATAAATCTTAGAGGAAGACTCTAATCAAAAATTATTCAAAAGAATTAAGTTTGAAATTGGAGAGGGATTAATAGTGCCTAGAATGGTGTTAGTATAGTTCAGTGAAGAACATTCTAGCACAGTCTGGCAGACAATACTAGCAAATTTAATTTAGAATAACTATTCATAAAGTTTGAAATGATTAATAA
>JAQIXI010001768.1:0-12302 GCA_034700165.1 Galumnidae sp. Gr-Ori-00277 | reverse complement strand
TGTTTGAATAAAATGTTTTCTTTTGTGAATTTGATTATCGTTTCTGTGGCCTACAATTAAGGTCCGCCACAATATAACTAATTTTGTAAAGATTTACTAATTTGGAGAAACTTCGGACGGACTATCTTATATTAAAAATAAATTCTAATAATTAAAATAAAAATTATCAAGCATAATTATTTCAAAATAAAAATGTCTATTTAGCATTACAATATATCAAATAAATAACAGAATAATTTATCTATTAAACTAGCTCAAACTAGCATTTTAATTGTTCTTTAATTGATTTTTTTGTAAATTAAAATTTTAAAAATGTTTAAAAAATAAAATGTTATTTAAATAGTCTAGATTTTATAAAAGATCAGTATACCCAAAAAATATTATAAATTTTACAAATTATGTTATTTATTTAAATTGTCACATTTTACAGTTTCCAATCTGTCTATTTTTACAAAACTAATCGGCTCATTTCTTGGGGTATACTCTGTAAAATAGCGTTTGGCGGTATTTTAGCCCATCTTTTACCATTGACATTCCGTTCTTTTTGTACATGATCATTAAACGAATAACGAATAAACTTTTACTTCTTAATTTAAATTATTTAATTATTTTATATTTTTTAAAAACTATTAATGAGAAGATTAAAATTAGTCCATTTGAATTATTTAAATATACTTGATAATAATAACTTGTTAATAATGAAAAATTTACAGTCTTAATATATACAAATGTATAAAATCTAATGATAAGTAATCGAATTATTTCTGAACTCCAATTATTAAATCTAATCTTCTTAATTAATCCTCAATCTTTGCTTTATTTCTAATATTTTGGAATATCCTAGTTAATTTTTCAATCTAATTATATTATTAAATTATTTATCGTTTGCGATAACATGACATATTTTAAAAATATTTACTATTTAATTTTGACAATTAAATAACAAATTTTGCCCAGTTTTAAATATTATTAATATTTTAATTTAAATTTTAAAATAAAAAAGGTTTTAAAAATAACCTTGTTAACTACATGCCTTACTAATTTTAAATAAATAAATTTTGAAATATTCAATCTCATAATCATTTTAATAAGAAAACTAACTTAACATTTCCAAAGTCAAATAAATTTATATAAATATGCTAGATAATAACAACTTGTGAATTATTTAAAAGTTGCAGTCTTAAAATATTTTATTTGGTATAAAACCTTATATAATTATTTTCGTTATATGAATTAATAAATCTAACCAAGGTAATAAATTATTACTTTATGTTATAAATATAATAGTTTACAAATAATAACTTAATTAATACAGTAGAATTCCCGAGTTGTAACGCTCTGTACTTTAAACAAATCAATCGATCGAACTCTGGCGCAACATTTAGTGGCTGTTAAGGGTGACTTGTGACGGGTATATCCTTAGGAGTTTGCTGTCGGTGATCGGGTTCCAACATTTGTTAATATGATAAATACAAGTAATACATTAAGAGATCTTTTAAAATAAATATTTTACCAAGAATAGACCAATAATTTATTTGGAAATATTTAAATTGAATTTAATTAAAGCTGTAATTATAACTTATTGTAAATTTTAATTTTATCCTCATTTATTTTAATTTATATTGACTACGAAATACGAGTTCTCTTATATTTTTAAATAATAATTTAATATAATTTAAATTATAAATTAATTATTTATTTTATATTATATTTTTAATATAATTATTAATAAATAAGTTTTATATGATATTGAGAATATTCTAGAATATACAAGATAGCCATGTAATGCTAAAAAGTGCAATTAAATAACTTTATTGACCTTTAATGACCTATAACCGATGTTCTTATTTTTGGCAACTATATACTTTATCTAAATATTATTTACATTATCTTAAGTTCAACTTGGGTAAATATTTGTTTTGATTAATATATGAAGCTTTATATGAAGCTTTACTTAAGTGAGCTTGATAACAAATACGTTTATATATTTTTTGATATTTTGTGTATTTTCACATTAAAGTCGAACCGATATAGAAATTACCCTGATAAATTTGAAACATATATTTAAGAATGAATTGAAAATTTGTTTCAATGACTAACGTTTGTTTAAACAAATTACCCAAAAGTAAACTTTAATACAAATTCATTGATTTTATTATACATTATTTATCGAATATTTTTGCACGTTCCTTTTATAAGCTTAAAATTTTAAGCTTCATATATATTTGCCCATTGGTGAATATAACTTATACCAAACAAAAATTAGATTTCTTTGATTTTCAATCTCCTAGCATGTTATATTAAAATTTAAAATGTTTATTTAGACTTATGAAAAATCCAATAAAATTAAAACAAAAATTTAATCAATCAAATTTTGGAATGCTTATCACCAACACATCTGTCAAGTTAATTTTATTAGCTTGGTCGTTTGAAGCCGCAAAAATAGTTACTAATGCCTCGATGACAATCATATCGTTTGTTTTTATACGACATGTGCCATTAAGCCCAAGCTCTTTATTTTGTGATTCATGCTTGATAACTTCAATAACATAATTTACACACTACTTGTTTTGCTTCTTATAACTAGAATTTTCTAGCTATTGTAGTGAAAAATATATAAGTGCGTATGGAATTCATAAAAAATATTTAAAAATACTTGATATTAAAAACATGTTAACTTTAAAAGTTTACAGTTTTTAAATATTTGAAATGACATAATCTTTTCACGAACTCCAATTAATAAATTCTCATTCTATGCCTAATTTTTAATATTGAGAATTCCAATGAAAATAAAATAAATTAACGATTTCTGTGTTTCCCAATAAATTATAAAAATTATCATAATTAAAATTTACTCCAAAAACTTTTAGATGTTTTGATTAATATTATAATTGTTATAAATTATAACTTACAATAATATAAATTAGGTTTTGAGGTCTGTGAGAATTTTTTAAAAATCAATTTTAATAATTCAGACTAAAATTATCTATAATAAATATGGTATTAACATGAGAATTTTTACCAAAATAACCTTGGATGATTAATCTAGATTTTTTTTTAAATTTTAAATTAATCAATTTATTTTCAAAAATTGGTTAATTAGTAAAGAATTTATTTCTTAGCCTTTTGTTACGAAATAAAGAAGGATGGCTGTTTCGGCATGAGCTGGCAACCGGAATTTTTTGTTTGCAATCGAAAGAGGACATTGAGCTGAACTCGAAAATATAAAACTTTTTAGGGAATTGCATGAGGTTCATACGCTAGAGGGCGTCAAAATATGAATTTTCAGGTTTGAACTTATCCCTTATGAAATATATAATCCCACTAAATCAAGCATTTTGAATCGAATGGAATAGGTCTTTATCTCTTGCAACGAATACTTTTTGAGAAAAACATGTTTTTTGGTATAATTGATCAAAAATCAGTTTGTTCTTCAAAAGTCTTCAATTTTTTATTTTCATCAATTGTTATACTTCATCAAAAATAAATAGCAGTTTAATTCATCAATTACGTTAAAAAACAAAAATTATGTCTAAAAATTAAATTTAAATTTTTGGAATTTTTAAAAATCGCTCTATTTCAAAAACTATTAATGATAGAACATTTTGGACTACAGCATTCGAATCAGCATGCTCATTTAAGTCCAAAAACATATATTTCAGTTCGAAAACATATACTATATTGATTTTTATTTTATGAATTTGACGCACTGTAGCAGGTGAACCTTATGAAATTTCATAAAAATTCTTATATTTTTGAGTTCAGCTCAATGTTCTCTATCAATTGCGTATGAAAAATCTCGTTTGCCAGCTCATTCTTTTAGAAACAGAGGGGCAACCATCCTTCTTTTAATTTTATCATATAAAAATATTTTTAAAAATTAATAAAACAATTAATTTAAATAAAAAATTAAATTTGTAATTTTTTATAATATTTGAGGCCATTTTAATTATTATTTCATATCGAATAATGAATAATCATGCTTTATTTAATTTTTCAAATAATTTTATATTTTACTTAAAAACTGTAAATATTTTTAAAAATCTATTTTAAATATAATATTTTTCATAATTTTTTGTTATGGTTAATATTAATCTATTTAGTATTGCTAATTTTGCCACCTAAACAAATTTTTAAAAAATCATAAATTGCGCCAATTTTATAATCTAAAATATTTTCTAGCTTAGTTTTACAATTTAATAATAAATAAAATAAATTTTAAATTTGGATAAAAATTTCATAGATTTAAGAATAGTCTTAAAAATAATTTTGTTAAACATAAGTAAGCTAGGTAAAAAATAATTTTTAGCTTAATATATTCATAGATTTTAGATTATTTTCATATTCTCAAATTTGTAAAAAAGGTTTAAGAATCATCTGAATTATATGAAGTATTTTATTTTGTATATAAGTCAACCAAAAATTAATTGATTTAAATTAAAAGATTTAATTATGATTAAACTGAATTTAATTAAACTGAATGATAAATAATTAAAATATTTATTACCTGTATATAAAATTTTTAAAATCTACTTGTGATGCTGAAAAATTTTCTTATAACTTATTATTTAGTGTTAATACAATTCTTTATCATGCTCATATTATTTTCCCCCTAAGCAATTATGGATATAAATGTAATAAATTTCCCTTTGAGTTTGAACGCAATTCTTGTTTATTTTTATATTTCTTTAAATGTATTAATTTTAATTTCATTCGTTTATGTAATTGTAATGTTTATAAAATTATAAATAATCAAATTTTATTTTTATTTTAATTAAGTTTACATATTTTGTGCCAGTGATTGCCATCAGGGGGGTATAGGGGGTATTTGGGTACCCCCCCTCGGAGCCAAAAAATTGTTGTACTAAAATGCAATAAAAAGCTGACCCCCTTATATTTTTCTCATTTTTTGACCTAGACCAAAATAGAAAATTTATTCGAATTCTAGACATATGAAAATGGCCTTAATTATAAACTGTAAATCTCTAGAATATCGGTGGCCATCACTGATTTTGTGCTCAACTCTAATTATTTTATTTCCATGTACAAGCCGTACAAATTGTACTCGTAATTTAGAAATACAATTACAATAAGATACTATTAAGCCTCTATTCAATATAAGCAACATAATTTATTTGCACTAAACTCTTCAATTTTATGTTAATTTAACTTTATTTAAGGCAAATTCAATTTAAGCCAAGAATTTTTGACGAAACAAAAATTGGTTTATATCGAGAAATTACTCTAGTAATATATCAAATAGTTTTTAATCATTTAGTTTACAATAAATCATTATTAGAAATTCATTTTATAAATCACAACTACTTTGTTAATACTTTGCTTACTCATTTTTAATTAATGTCATATGAGAGTAGTTTTTATGCTCTTGTTCATGGTATATAGCTACATATGAATTTGGCAAAAATGTGGTTAAAACTTCTAACCTGCTCTAAATATTAACGAAAATGTATTGGTTATAGGTTTTGCCCTCAAACCCTGTTGTTACTTGAATTTGAAAATAATATTCCAGTTAAAACAATGAATTTAAAACATTAATAATAATTGTAAAATGTTATTTACATGATTTTTCAAATTGTTAATAATATTTATGAAATCATATATTAAAAGAAAAATTTAGTTAAGTTTACGGTCTATTAAAAAATAAGATTAATTATTTTCCTAAATATTACTAGATTTTTATTATTATCAATAATAATAATCGAAAATATATTAATTAAATTTAAATAAATTTATTTAAAAATTAATAATTGACAATAAACTAATTAAATTTTATCTATTTTTATAGGTTTTATATTCTATCATTTATGTGTCTATTCATTTAATCGTAAAACGGAAATTTAATTTTAGTGTGAATAGTTTTAAAATTATTTAATTTGTAAACTTTTTTTTTACTTGTCCTTTTAACAGGTAATCTTTACTTAAAAACCTAATCAATAATCTCTACTTTAATTGCTACTTTAATTCTAAAATATTTTGAAATATTATTTTATATGAAAAATTAGGTTAAGTTAATTTAGAATTCATAAATTATACTTAAATAAATTTCTTTAAATATTAATTATTGACAATTGAACTAATTATTTTTTATAAATATTTTTAGGATTTATTTTATAACATTTATGTTTCAATTCATTCAACCATAAAAAGGTTAGGCATTGCTCATTTGCTTGTTAATTTAAATTATAATTGTGATAAACAATAGATAAAATTAATTCCATTTAAATTTTGATAGTTGTGATAACACATAATTATAAAAAAATGTAAGAATATCTTACATTTACACAACTTTGTGTTTACCACAACTGTTGGTATGACAGACAGTACTGTTTCGGTAACGACTGTTACCCTTTTATTTATTGAATTGAAATAAATAAATAGTTTGAAAATCAAGGAATTATCCAAAATGTGCCAATTTATTGCTGTTCTCATGTATCTCCTCTCAAACGACTGACCATAAGTCCGAACTGCAAGTGCTCACACTTTGCAGTTGGCATTGAAAAGGGTAACAGTCTTTACCGAAACAGTACAGTCTGACATACCAACAGTTTTGGTAAACTCAAAGTTGTGTAAAATTAAGATAAAATTAATTTTATAAAGGATTTATTTCAATTTTATAAAATAGTATCTTATACATATAATTTTTAATCTGGGTAATTAAAAATTTTGTAATGATTTTATTATATAAAAATAGGGAAACTATTTCCTAATTGAAAATATCTCAAAATTTTCAAAACTGTAATTTTTACATTTTTAAAAATATTATATTAACAAGAAATTTTCAATATATAATTTGCAAAAGCAGGGATAACAAATTTTGGGGTAGGACTGAAGGAGTTTGGGCAAACCAAAATATTTTATATGTATATATATTCTTGACCTACATTACAAGAGGAAGATTTCTTGACCACTCCCCATAAATGGTTATATGCAACCGATAAGATAAGGAGCTTAAATTATTGTACTAGTTTGCAATTTTAATGTGTGCCCTCTCTAAGAGCGTATAAGCATCTATGGTTCTTCTGTATTTAGTCATTTAGTTTACATTAAGTTATTATAAGGAATTCATTTTATATATCACAACTACTTTGTTAATACTTTGCTTACTCATTTTAAATTAATGTCATATGTGAATAGTTTTTTAGGGGCTTTTTCATGTCATATAGAATATGCATGAATTTGGCTAAAAATGTGGTCAAAACTTCTAGCCTTCTCTAGATATTACCGTAAATGTATTGGCTATAAGTTTTGTCCTCAAACCTTGGATTTTGTAAATAATATTTCAGTTAAAACAATGAATTTAAACCATTTTATATCAGGTTTTAAAAACTAATGATATTTGTACAATCTTATTCCGGTGGAGAATCAAAATGTTTATACTATTTATGCATCATATATTAAAAGAAAAATTCAGTTAAGTTTACAGCTTATTAAAAAAAGTAAAATTCAGTGATGGCTAAAGGTGCTCCGGAATACCCCCCTTGGAGAGCAAAATCGCCAAAATATCCCCCCCTTGGAGATGAAATTGGTAGGCCCCCCTATCGAAATAGGAGAAAAATTGGGAAAAAATTTGAAGAAATTGGAAAAAATAGTGAAAAACCAGCAAAATATCAGTGATTTTTGATAGTATGATTTTTTCGAAAACTTTCGTGAAAAAAGTCGGTTTTTGTCAAAAATTCTTAGTTTTTTCTTAAAAAGTGATAAAATAAGTAAAATATGAGTGAATTGCATGGAAAAACACATGAAAACCACTTAATATTTGATTTTTAGCGATTTTAGTGATTTTTCAAAATACCCTATCCTTAGACCCCTCTGGGGTCAGAACAAAATACCCCCTAGCACCCTCCTTAGTCGAGACCTTTAGCCATCCCTGGTAAAATTAATTATATTTTCCTTAAAATTATCTTATTCCTTATTGTTTAAATTAAGTAATAATTAGTGCCTGAGTTTATTTCGTTAAACGAATAAAACGCAACAAATTTAGATTTCTGCAAATTTCGTTTAATAAATAAAACGAAATAAAAACATATTTGAAATGTATTTATTGTAAGAAACCTTAATATTTAACATTGTTTTTGTTGGTATTTGACATTTTTCTAAATAGACCTTTTAAGAAAATTGAGTCTTGTCTCATTATTCTATCAGATAGAATTTTTTTATATCAATTTTCAATAGGTAGTTAACGAAAAGTATTTATATGTTGTTATTTTTTAATTTTTAACAAAGAAATTAAGATTATATTAATTAAACGAAAGTCAAAATCCATAAAAACAAAAAAAAACTAATTTTTGTGAAAATTTTGTAACGAATTTAAACGAAATTCGTATAACAATTTATAAAACCAAATAAAGCACACGAAATTTTGGAAAAAATAAAACGAAATAAACTCATGCACTAGTAATAATTTAGAATTCATAAATTACACATAAATAAATTTCCATAAATATTAATTATTGATAATTGAACTAATTATTTTTTTTAAATATTTTTAGGATTTATTTTATATTCAAACATTTATTTGTCATTTCATTTAATCATAACAAGGTTAAGTTTTGCTCATTTTCTTATTCATTTAAAATATAATTTTGATAAACAATAGATGAAATAAATTTTATAATGGATTGATTTCAATTTTATAAAATAGTATTTTATACCTATAAATATTAAACTAGTTGAATTTTTTAATGATTTTAATACATCAAAATAGCGACAATATTCTCTGTCCAAATTAAAAATATCCCAAAATATTTAAAACTGTAATTTTTACTTTATTAACAATATTAAATTAACAAGAATTTTTCAATATCTATGCTTTTCAAAAGCTAAACGAGAAGTAAAGACAATAATAATTGTAAATTTTTGGTTTCGTGATTACTCAATATGTTAATATTATTTATTAAATCATATATTAAAAGAAAAATTTAGTTAAGTTTACAGTCTATTAAAAAAATAAAATTAATTATACTTCTAAATATTACAAGATTCATTATAATTATTATTTATTAATAATCTTAAATTGAAAAATTAAGCTTAAATAAATTATTTAAAAATTAATTATCATAATATTATAATATTATTATTATAATATTAGCAATAAACTATTAAATATTATCTATAAAGTCATATAAGTTGAAATATCGTATTTGGTTGGATATTTATTGTGTCATATAATTAATTTAAAATTTATTTTCACTTCTTAATCTATTCATCAATAATTAACTTCAGGATTTTTTTAAAATTATTAATTTTATTGAAACCAGCATTGTCTGACCAGTCCCGAAGTATAGGCCATTTTAGAAAATTTTTGTTCTGTAAATTTGACCATGGATATAATGCTGAATTCGCAACTAATAAAAATAAATTAGCATGACATCATGAAAATGCTCATGTGAGGTAAGCTTAGAGACGGTTTTCAAAATTAAGACATGGTAATGTGAGTCATGGGGGTTACCCGAAAAAACATAATCTCTAAACTCGAGTAAAAGAGAAATTGATGAGGATTTGACATTATTTTGGCCGTCCTTGGTAATAATCTCAATATTGTTGTATTATAAGATTCAGCTTAATAAGATCTATCAAATAAATATATCATTCACCTTAAAACTGTATAAAATCATCATTTTAAACTTCGTATTCTATTTAGAGATTATGTATTTTCTGGTAGCTTCCATGACTCACATTACCAATTCTAAATTTTGCAAACCATCTTTAAGCTTACCTCACATGTTCATTTTCATGATGGTATACTAACCTTTTTTATTAACTGCGAATTCAGCATTATATTCATGGCCAAACTTATATAACAGAAATTTTCTAAAATTTCCTATATTTAGGGTCTGGTCAGACAATGCTGGTCCCAATATAAATAATTTTTTTAAAAAAGCTTGAAGTTTAATTATTAATGAATAGATTAGGAAGTTAAAATAAATTTTTAATCAATTATATGATGCAATAAATATCCGATTAAATATAGACACCAAATACGACATTTCAACTGATATGACCTTATATATCTGTAGGATTTATATTCTAGCATTTATGGTGACTATTCATTTAATCGTAAAAGAGACATTAAATTTTATTATGAATAATTTGAAATTTTTTTAATTTGTGCATGAAAACTTTTTAACCATGTTCATTTTAACAGGTAATCTTAACTTAATAAGCCAATCATTAATCTTTACTTTAATTGTCTTGTGCTTTAATTTTTGAATATTATCTTGTAATTATAGTATTTTTTCATTGATGTATTACTTAAAAGCAATTTTTATAATTTTTTCAAATTTTTAAATTGCATTGATTTATGAAATTTTTAGAAATATTTTTTTAAAAGTCTTTTTACACCTTGTTCATTTCATAAATGATTTCAATTGTTCACAAAATGTTTTGTAAAAAATAAGTAAATGTAAGCAATATTTGTAATTCTATAAATTGTTTTTTTTATCAATAACTATTTTTAATAACTTTTCTATTACTCAATACCTCTTATACTGAAATTTACATACTTTTGTTTGCACTTCATTCCTGGCACTCATTAAATTCAATTCTAATAAAGTTGTTTTCAACAAATATATAGTCATTTGAATAATTCCTCAATATGTGGCCAATGTCTACAAGATTTCTAATAAAACAATGAATTAAAACATTTTATTAGTAAAATTACATATACTTCTACTTTTAAAATTTAGTAATTTTCGATAAAAACAATCAATTCTTGAAACCAATAATTAATATGTTTTCTCAATGATAAACTATTTATTTAAATATCCAATAATTACAGTTTTTAAAATTATTATTGATTTTTAAAAATTTGTAAAAGATTTGTAAAATTTTTTGGAATAAATTAATAAGATAAAGCCTATTAAAACTCTATTTAATTTTCTAAAAATTCTAAACAGATTAATCTAAAATAATATATTAAGATATATTGATTAAATATTGTTTATCACTACAATTCAAAAGACTGTAATTTTGACTGAATTTTAAACTGTAAATAAACAAGATCTTTAAAAATGCTTAATTGGTAAATTTCAAAATACCCTTTTTTGACAACTTTATCTAAATATTATTTACATATTCTTAAGTTCAACTTAGGTAAATATTTATTTTGATTAAAAATAACTTATACCAAGCAAAAATTAGATCTCTTTGATTTTAATTTTGAATCCCTTAGCCTATTATTTTGAAATATAAAATGTTTATTTAGACTTATAAAATATTAGATAAAATTAATTGAAAAATTAATTCAATTAATTTGTGACGTGCCTGGGGTGCGCGTCACAAGTAGTGAAACACTTGTTGGTCAGTGGACATGGTTTGGACACATTTGTATGGAATGAATGGCTTTTATTGATATGAATTTAACATAAGTTTTATACACATTTAAGGAGAATAACTTTTATATTAATTTAACACAAATATATGGCATAACTGAAGGTATAGGCACTGAGGCCTAACCTAAGGACTGATGTCCTGGTAATTATGTGGTCACTATAAAGACATGTTATAGACTGCTGTAAAGTATGCTTAAAGCTAAGGCTTTTATAGTAAAGATTGGACTCAATGTTAAGTTCATAATAATGTGAGGTATGGCTCAGTTGTTAGACATTTATAGTTGAGGTTTAGGTATGGCTAAAGGTTTGATCAATAGTTGAGAATTATATGGCAGTCAGTCATAGGACTGCCTCAAATTAATCAAATTTGAAAATTGTTATAACAAGTGTTTGGCGGTATTGTAGCCTATATTTTCTTATTGACATTCGGTTCCTTTTTGTGCATGATCATTTTGATGATTATCGCCAACACATCTGTCAAACTAATTCATTGATGGGTCATTTGCAGCCGCAATGATAGTTATTATTAATGCCTCGATTATAATCGCACCGTTCGTTTTGGATGATCTCATACAAAAGGTAAAACATGTGCCGCTAAGCCCATGCTCATTATTTTGTGATTAATGCTTGATAATTTTAATAAACTAATTTATTTAGTACTCATTTTTCTTCCTATCTGTTAAATTATCTATCTAATCTCATAATTAATTTGACAAGAAAAATAAAATATCTCTTTTTGTGGAAGACCATTAAAAATATTTGATATTCTTATTAACAGCAGTGTTGGCCATCAGGGGGTATAGCCCAAATACCCCCCTGTGATCGAAGAAGTACCCCCCCCCCAGAGCATCGACGAAAAAATAAAGAGAAAAAGTATGTAAACAAGGTTTGAGGGCAAAGCTATAATCACTACATTTATGAAGATTTATCAGAAAGATAGGGTAATCGAAA
>JAQIXI010001767.1:0-12306 GCA_034700165.1 Galumnidae sp. Gr-Ori-00277 | reverse complement strand
TCAGAAGACCTTTTACTCAAGAATTGCATCGAAAGAATCGATAAATTAAATTCGGAGTTAATATTAACTGATAAAAGTATTTATGAAAGATTTTGTGAAGTAATTAAAGAAAACAATGGTTTCCGACAATTAAGAAAAATTTCACATATAATTGAAGGAAATTCTGAAGAATTATTTACGGATCAATTGGTTTTTGAAGAGATTGTATGTTTTGCGAGAGCGCCGGTCAGTAATGCTTCTGTAGAAAGAAGTTTTGCCAAGTATAATTTATTTCTAACCGACAGAAGACATAACTTATCTCAGTCCTCAGTTAAGAGTTTATTGACTATTAATTATAATCGCGATTTTTTAAGGAACACAAATTAATTCTTTGTTTTGAAGACCCGATTCTTCTAATCCTTTGTTTAAGAATAAAATATTGATTTCATCTCATCTTTTACTCAACTTTTTGGTCTTTTGGTCAACACTTTCACTAAAATAAAATTTTCTATTAATTTATATAAAATAAATGAATAATATTTCAAATAAAAGTATAAAAACTAAGACTTAATCGCTTTAATTAGTTCTTCAATGTTTAAGAGTTGACTGAAATCTGTTTAAAAACAAATTAGTATTTTATAAATTATTCGCTAATTTATTAATTTTATGTCATTTATTAAACAAAACTTATATTCATTTAAACCACACTTTAGTTAATATCAATATTTTCACAAAACTTACACTTTTGGTCATAAGTAAACCAATATCTTAATAAAACCAAATTTGTCAATGACCTTGCTCAAGTGTTTATCTCTGCATTCATCACAATGGAGACAATGTTTAGATCAAATTTTTTCAATTTGTCGTTTGTTTTAATGAGAGCTTTGATAAACTTTTGATTAAGGGATAAATGGGGTACCGCCGGATATTTCACACAAATTGGGAAACTTTTTAACAATTTTTTTAATTGATTTGAAACACATTTGTCGGGGATTTTCCAGCGATTAGTGTTTCTCGAAGACAGTCCTCTGGAACTGTTGTGACACACATTCGAGTCTTAGTTTGTCTTCGAGTGACAAATACTGGAGAATCACTTCAGACAAGTCGCCACAAATCCTCTTCTCATAAAATTTGAGTCATCTCTGGTCTTACTTTAAACACTTGACTTAATTAATTAAACTTAAAAACCCTTTCATTCATTTTAACTTTAGATCTATTTTCTTATCGAATACTTTAATATTGTATTGAATTTAAGTATGAATTTCTTATGATATGTCAAAGTTTTAACTTTTAAAACCCGATAACTAACATTCAATGACTTTTAATTCGCGACCACTTTTTCATTGTTTAACCGAAATTTTTAAATGAAATTCACTTTTTTTTCCGCACATAACTAATTAGTAATAATTATTAATTAAAAAATAACAATTAATTGATATATTTATGAAATATAATTGATTAGTTTGTAAGTTTGCAAGTTTCAAATTGTTTGAAATGTATTTCATTTCAAGTTTGGCAGAGTTTTGACGTCTGTGTCCTTGAAATACAAGTTAGTCGTCAGCCATATGTGTGTCGACTCACCAAAACATTTGAAAACAAAACAGATTTTTATAACAAATTAATGACTTATTATTTAAGTTATTATTTAAGAAAATCGATTGAAAATTAAAGTTTTACTTCTATTAAGTTTTAAATTGAGTTAATGATAGGATTGTAAGTGAGATGTCATCCATCGATAAGTCGCGAATAGTTGGCGCCAAAGACCAGGATTTGGTTGAGTATACGTGCGGTATATGTTTGGGTATATTTACCGAACCGGTGGTCACTCTGTGCTGTTCACAAATGTACTGTAAACCATGTATATTTACATGGTTGTCCAATGAGTCGACCTGTCCCAATGACAGGATATTCTTGCGTACCGTTGACTTGGTGTCTGCCCCCCGACCTTTTCTCAATCTATTGGAAAATCTTAGAGTGAAATGTGTTTACGACGAAAAGGGATGCAAAGATGTGATCAGAATTGGAGACCTCACTCATCACCGAAATAATTGCGAGTTTAGACCTAATAAGCCGTGCAGTGTTTGTGGTCTAATCAAAGAAGTGGAGACTGACCATGATTGTTTAAGTGCTCTTATTGCTGAGAACAAAAAGTTACATGATGAAAATAAGAAACTAAGCGATGAAAATGCAATTTTGATGAATAATCGAAATAATATTGATTTGTGGGCTCTCTTTGATAGTCGTCCGACACTGAAACACATTTTACTTATTCTGGCCGTTTTGGTAGTACTTCTGTCCGGTGTCTTCTCTTCTAATCGGAATAACGATTACTATTACGTTAACCTCTGATTGTTTACTAACTTTTATTTAACGAATTTAATCTCAAATTTATGTGATTTTTAATCAATTTATTCAATAAAAATGATTTGATTTGTATTTTCTAATCATTTATTAATTGTTTTGCAAATGAATGTCACAAATGATAGTTAAGTGAATGAAGTTTAAGATTTTGTCAAAACCAGACCTTTAATAGTGTCCACATTTTTCTGGTTTTCGGTCAACACCGAAGGCAACGAAAAAAAATGTAGAATATATGCGAAACTATTTTATTAAGAATTATTCCGAAGAATTAACTAACAATTTTGACCCCTTGCTCATTTTATAAATGACTTAAAGGTTAAGGTGGAAATTATCATGGTAAAATAGTGTTCAAACAGAAGGTTTGGTATTTACTTTTGTATTTTATGATAAATTTCTATTAAAAATAATATTAAATTAAAATTAGTATTAATTTGAATATATTTTAATTTTATGATAACTTATTGTTAAAATTCGTTCAATTATTTGAGTGTATTATTTGTTGTCAATAAAAGTAAAACAATAACACAATTAAACTGAAATTTTTAATCGATTTTTTCATTTTTATTGTTTGTCTCTAAACAGAGATTTTAATCTTTATTTAATACATTAAAAAAAAGTTAGAAAATAAAACTTTTTTTTTTGAGAAATCGATTCATAAGTGAATGAGTATTGCATTAATAAATTGCTTTTAATAAAAGTATTATTTACGCAATGATTGTAATAACACAAAAGCAGGTCTTATGATATATGGATTTGATTGGACATCAAAAATATAAATTTGCTAGTCAATATCCGGAATAAACAGCTTTCAGTTCTATTCTTGCTAAATTTGCTGAATTTACTAGATTGTTTTTTTTGGAAACAATAGTCGGTATAAATTTAATCTTTAATTTAGGATAAAAGTAATGCTTAAAAAAGTCGATTTCAATGGGACTGAGTTTAAAATTGGTTTTAACTTGGTAATTATTTATTTTATATTAATTATATAATAATAAGACTTTTAAATTATTAATTCAAAAATGTCCTAGTTTATAAAAGATTTTGTTTTTGATTAATTAATGTATAGAATCAAAAGTTTTTTCTTTTGACTTATTTTAAAAGCATAACTGACTATATCCAGGACATTTTATATAGTTTTTATATTAGGATTATCTTGGTTGTTTAATTGATTATTGATAGACATTATGTATGCAAAGGTTCCTCCATTTGTTTCGTTCAACAAAATCAATCAAATTAATGGATATGAGATAGATGCTATTAAGGAACTTGCTAGATATTTGAATTTTACTATTAAACTGATTGATTGCAATTTGAATTGGGGACAATTGCTAGATAATGGGACCTGGGATGGATTGGTTGGATTAATACAACGAAAGGTAAGACTTATAAAATGAATACATTTATAAGAAGTTTTAATAATTGATGAAAGGAAGTGGACATCGGTTTGGGTGAGCTCTCAATGTCTACACAGAGAGTGGATGTGATTTCATTTACTTATCCCCATATCATAAGTGGTGTATCCTTCACAGCACCACTTCCAGAGTTAAGGGGTTACTCCACATCAATGTTAACAGCATTTGAGTCAAATGTTTGGATCGTATTATTGCTCACATTTTTTATACAAATTTTTCTCAATTTTTTATTGAAACGAATTCATCAACAAATGGAAGGCCTCCCAAACCTTAATTGGATATTAATAACATTAGTGTTGTCTCAACCCGTTGTATATAAAAAATATTTTCAAACATTAGTCAGAATATTGACATTCGGTTGGCTTTTGTCTGGTCTTGTGCTCAGAATTAGTCACAGCGGATGTGTTTACTCATCGATGGCCCGACACGAAGAGTCCGAACGCATCGAAACTCTCTATGATTTGGCCGAAGCCCAGAAAAATGGCCGAATTCAAGTGATCACACCTGAAGGGGGCAGCTATTATAATATGTTCAAGGTAATATCTATTATTTTTAATTTACTTAATGTTTAGAAATATATTAAACTGATATATAGGTATCAAAGAATGAGATCATCAGAGAGATTGGCAAAAGAATGAAAGCAACATGCACATTTGCAAACTGTTGGGAAAAGTTAAAAATGTACCCTGGCAAATATGCTATGATTGAAATGAATAGTTGGCTCGAATATAGTATTAAATCCAATGATTTACTCTATAATCTGCCGCCGAATAACAAGGATTCCATTGTCTTCTTGGACCTGATCTCATTTGGAATGTCTTATGATTTTCAATATAAAAATATATTCAATCGATTGTGAGTTAAGATATGAATTCATTCAATAAGTCTTTAATTAATTAATTGGTTTTTTGTTTCGAAGAATTTCGAGTTTCGTTTATAGCGATCTCATTAGTTATTGGAAAAATCGTTGTTATCATGAAAATATCAAAATACCTAGGTCAGCACTTAACAAGGGATCCGAAAATACATATGTGTGGATTGCTTTAAACCTAGAGCAATTAGATGACATTTTTCAGCTAATCTTGTTGGGTTATTCTTCCTCTTTCATCATATTTATTATTGAAATAGTTTATTTGAAATTAACCAGGATATCTTATTTAAAATACAAAACTTTGTGTGAAACTAAATGTGCTAGAATCTAAGAGACTAAGAGTAAAACATTCTGATAAAAACATTAAAATAATGAATAATTTGGTTATATTTGACGTACTTTTATATAAAATTAGTTAAAAGTTATAACTATTTTATAACTAATTATAACTAATCGGAAAATTTTTTGATTTTAAACAAATTGTTTGAGTTTTCAACAAATTTTTCGTCGAATTGAATGACAATTATTTTCAATAAATTAATCTCTAATTCAATGAATTTATATTTTTTATCAAAAGTCAAAAGATTGGACTCAAAGCGATCCACTTCTCCACAAATAGCCATCCAATTGAAGCCATACTTCGGACCATATTTTGAATTTAACTTTCGGGTCATATAAGCAGACAGTTCTGCGTAATCGACAATATCTTCAGTAATTGTCTCCAAAACAGTTGAAACGACCGAATCCTCGAAATCATTGTCTGTGAATTCAGTCTTGAAAACAGTGTCCACTTCTAATGACTCTTTGGCCCAACGAATAACTTGAAAGGGATCAGCCTATTTTTTTAAAACAATAGTTTAAGCAACAGTTCATTGATAAATGTTTGAACTCATGTCATACCATATCATTAGTCTTATAGATAATAATCTTGAGATCATTTATTGCAAAAGAAAAATATGTGCCGAAGACGTGAAGAAGTGAATTATGATAAAAGTCATGTCCAACAAAACAGTTCCAACAATTGCCGAACTGTTCGTCCATCGCATAGACTATTGAGTCGGCAATTGATTTGATGTCCGAATACTCTTTGAGCGCTTCTTTGGTTCGTTTAATACAAAATTCTTTTAATTCTTCTGTCATTTCATTTGAATATATAGTAATACTTGTGTTCAGAGCTCTTCTCGACTCCGCCAACAATTCATCGACCGATTGATTAGCATTTCCTTCGGATTCTCCAATAATTTTGGAGTATTTTTTAATAACTTCTTCTTTAGCCTTTAATTTAATCAAAGCATCAGAACTGTTCTGTTCTGCCATTTCTGTTCTCATTTTAAGCTGAGCACAGGTTTGTCTTAAAATTTCAATTTCAGAATTAGTTTTAATATTAATTTTATCCAAAAGTCTTTTCTCTTTAATGAGTCGATCGTTATTTTCCTTAAGCTTTTCAGTCATTTCCAACAGTTCTTCGAGTTTGTCCTTTAATTGTCTGTTTTCTTGTTTCAATTCGTGATTCAACTTATCTTCCAATTCAATGGACTCTATACTTCTGGACTGATATAAGTCTAATTCCGAATGACTTATCGCCAATTTATGACTCAACTCATCGATTGCCTTCTCTTTCAGTGAAAACTGTTTTCAAAAAAAAGGATAAAAACTAGAAATTAATTTTAAGTCAAAGAATTGAAGAATTTGATGGAAAGCCTCGACGATAGCCTTATAGAGAAAAAGCTCTATATCTCGAACATCAAAATGTCAGATAATTTGTTCGAGTGATACAACTCTTATAGAGTGCTCTTTTTTTGTTTTTTGACAAGATATTCAAGGTACACGTTCGACATAGAAAATGTTGGAGATATAGAGCTTTGACTGTATTAATATAAGGCTATAATTTGGTATCGGAAAAATAAGACCTTTTTGTTCTATTCCTTAAATATAATTATCTTGTTCATTTAAAAATAAACCCCTTATTAGCTGAATATTAAAGGTTCCCCTTATTTTAGGTTGTATCATGATAAAAACTCTATTTCTCAATGAAAAGCACTGACCAAAGGCTATCAATAATGTCTGACAAATGTATTGAATATATTTTTCATTGTATTTTGTTGTATGAATTAATTGACATCATTTCTGGGTGAAAATATTACTTGTTCATATGATAAAGCACGATGCCTAAATATTGCTATCCCTAACTTAGCAAGCTAATAATCGAAATGATATCAATTCTTAGTTTAGGAAAAAATAAATGTTTTAAAGAATAAATAATTCGTATTTAAAGTAATGGAATAAAATCCTCAAAACTTATTATAAATAAATCCTAGATATCACCTAGTTAATAGTTCTAGTTCAATTTAATAATCGAGTTCATTCAGATCATTTAGAATTACCTCTTTTTTCATTAACTTTAATTCATTGTCTCTTAACCGGAGCTGTTCCTCAAGAGAGCAGTTTTTAGTTTCAGTTACTCTGATTGTGTCCATCAAATCATTTTGGATGAGTTCGAGTCTGTCCTCGTTTTCTACTTTAGTCTGTAATTCATACTCGAGTGAAGTCACCTTTTCTTCAGCCAATCGGACACTTGTTTGGAGTTTTTCGATCTCTAAATCTTTAATTCTGTTTTGTTTAGAGAACCTCTCTTTGAGTTCAGACAATTGCCTCTCTTTAGCCTCCAATTCATAATTAACTGATTGTCTGTTCGCTATGGGAGTACTGTTTCGGTAATAATTATCTTCATTTTGGATGAGATTATCAAACAGTCCTTCAGTTGAATCGTAAACTTTTTTAGGATTTGTTTGATTGATATCCAAACTTTGAATGTCCAGAAGTGGGTAATGTATTGACATTTCCGGTGCCGAAGGACTCGCTTTTCTCTGATCTTCAATAGACGACGAAAGAGTTGTCTTCAAAAATCTGAAACTCTCTGAACGACCGCATAATTGATATTTCTTTCGTTCACCGAATGGATGAAAGTAACAGAACTGATAGTCGGCGTCTTCTTTGAACATATCTTTTGGTAATTCATTGGATGGAAAGACAATTAATCTTTCGTCAAATTCATCGGCGGAACACTTTTCCACTTCTTTAATGACAATGAAGTCTTGTTTTCGAGTCCATCCGACGCGGAATAAACCGATTTTGTCTGAATCGGTGTCAAGACTTGGGTCCACATAAAACCGGCACTCAATGTCATCCGACAGACTATATTCAGGTCTTATTTCATTAAAGATGACCAAAGATTGTATCCGATCGGAAGCGGTCGCCATTTTTTTTCTTTATTCACAAAATAGTAAAACAATTTAAACGAAAAGTGTTTTCAAAACGTTTTCATTGAAAGCATTAATTCATTGAATGAAAAATTGATTCATAGTTTAAACGAAAACTCTTCACAAAAAACATTTACTGAAAAATTTTATTCACAAAAAAAAGTTGAATGAAATTTAAAAACTTTTTGTTTTTACGTTTGAATAAAACAAATGAATTGACTTAAAACTATGGCTACGAAACTCTTATCTAAACACTTGAAACGATGACTCACTTATTATAAAATATTTAATTGATAAATATTTTGATAATATTTTGCAGGTTTATATTGTAATTATTTTAATATCAAATGATGAAAATATGATATATTATTTCACTTCAAAAATGTATAAACAGTTTATAATTCAAAAGTCAACCGAAAAACTATTTATAAAAACAATTTCATCAGAAAAATACTAAACATTAACTGAATTTTGTGATCATAAGACGAGTTTAATCCTGATTTGAAAATTCAAAACAAAAATAACTCAGAACTCAGTCTACAGTTGACAAGTTATAAATGAAGATTTTAGTAAAGGGATAAATGTCTTAATACCTGAGGCACAGGTCCTGAGCATTTGGATGAGTCATACTTTTGACAAATCCTCTGAAAGCCCTAAAAACAAACAATACTTTTGGTTATCAAAAAGTTTTGCTGTTCTTATCTCAACTCAAATTCATTAAAAAGAAAATCAATTAAACAATTCATAACAAATTCATATTTAAGTAAATTTAGTTGTTAACAGGATGTTCTAGTTCATTTTTGTTTAGATATATTTCTTTGTTTATTTTATTAGAAATATTACTTTCGAATGAAACACCTTTTCTATTAGTAATGTTTAGTTAATTTGGTTTAAATCTAAATCTAAAGGCATTCAAAAGTTTTGGTCTTTTATGAGTGACCGCTATTTCATATTCCCATAGGAAAGGAATATAACACTAATTTATAGTAAGGGTTTATTGCACTGAAATTTTGGTCATTTTGTGTATGAAGTTTTCGAAATATTATTATTATTATTAATATTTTAAGTTTTGTGTTTTATTTGAAAAAACTATGAATTAGTCTTAGGTTTTAAAACATAATAAATGCCTCACTTTTATTATTTAATTTTTAGAAAATAAGCTTGGTAAATAGAAACTGTAAAATGAATGTTCACCGAAAATATATTCTATCATAACTTATAATTTATAAGTTATGCGAAAATTAGTTGACTTCGACAACATTTTTCACTCCTAATTATAAATGTTGATCGGCGCCACTCTTTCATTGTTTATAAAAGGAATGGTCAACATATCGGACCACCAGTTGATAGCTTTACCATAGCTATCAACTCAACCGTAAAGTTTGTTTTTATTGCACCACAATAAATCCTTGAACATTTTTGTTTATTTAGGAATATGGTATTATTCCATTAGAAACTGTAATCTAGTTAAAATGTCAAAAGTATAGCTTTAATTTTTTTAAAAATAAATTGAGAACTAAAACACTTTAAATATTAAGTTATTATTAATAACTTTTAGGTATTCGTGGAAACACAGATTTATAATAAAAATTACTCACAATTCACGAAATAGCACTTCACTCACGGAGTGATGGACTTAGTCACGAATTATTAAAAAATAATAATTGCAAGACTAAAGCTTTAGTTTCGACTGCTCAACGGTCAGTCATCATCAGTTGCCTGATGCAAATGTGAGAATTTTGCGGCCATACGATCAGTATATGGGTCTGGTGAAGGGGATAGAGGTCCAGTGCTAATTAATTTATAGCTAAAATTTTGTTTAAAGTTTCAAATGTTTTATTGATTTAAAATTCTTAGTCAGACATAGCTTTACACCAATTTTAAATCAGAATTCAGAACCAAAAATTTGCTTTTAATTAAATCCAATTTTGGCACGAAATTCTGTTCAACACAAGTTTACTATTGTGTGAATGTAATAAGCAGAGGCCGGATAAATAGTCGCTAAAAAATAGTCAAAAAGTCGGCTAAAAAGTCCGTTAAAAATGTTAAAATAGTCCCTTAAAATAGTCTTTTATTAAACAATTGAAGGCATCTTTTATAATACCTTAAAAATTGCTAGTTTTTCAGAAATACATCGTTTTATTAATATTTTAGAATAATAAAATTTAAGCTTGTAAAGTTAAAATTTGCAAGTTTTTGTCTAAATCTAGTTTTTGGTAAAATATGTTAAAAATATGATGCAATTCTATGGATTTTTAAGAGAAGACACCTTAAAAAACAAAAAGCATTTTTAAGCCAAAACAAATACTAAATGAAATCTAATACAGTTAACTCTCCTATCTTGAACTCTCGTAACTTGAATTCAGGTCTATCTTGAATTGAATTTATAAGACCCGATTCACTATAAATACTTTTATCACTACTTCTAACTTGAATTATGTCTATCTTGAATTGAAAATCCTGGTCCCAACCGATTCAAGATAGGAGAGTTAACAGTAATATAAATATTGACCAAAAAAATCCTTTAATTATTAAAATAAATATAATTTATGGTTAAAAACTAAAGTTTTAGCCTAAAAGTCTTTTGAGACTAAAAAAGTCTCTTACCATTGAAAAAGTTCTTTATAGTCCTTTAAAGTCTTTTTCCTAGAGAGTCCTTAGTATGTGATTCGAACACATATTAATTCTTAGAGTCATAGGATTAACCGTTTCTGACCTGTTTTTGACTATTCGTCCGGCCTCTGGTAATAACAAATGTATTGGAAATACAATTCAATGAATTGAAAAACTAATTATTTATTGGAAAAAAAGTGATCACATTTTATGATAAAATGGATTTTAAATACAAAATGTTTGCACTATTTCTTAATTAATAGCGTTTTCAATGTATAATAATTTATTGAATACACGCTTTAAACAATTTATGACCAAGGCAATATTTAATAGAACATTTTTTTTATTCATTACTTTATTGAATGCCTTTTAAAAGTTGTATAATTTTAAGTGCATTTTATTCATATTTTTTATGATTTCAAGATTAAGTTATTTAACATTTTTATTATTTTATTTATTCTAGAGCATTTTAACTAAATAAACTTGCTAGTACAATTTAGTTAAGTATTTCTTATGTTTTCTTATATTTTGTAGAAAAAAGAATTTAAATTAAAAAATTAAAAATCTTTTAAATTCAATTTATAAAAATGAATTAAGCAAGGTACAACCCTTATTCACAAGAATGTATTAACCATAAAATCCTTTATTCTATAAAAATGATTTATTCCTGGTCTTACGAAATTGTTTTATTTCAATCCAGCACTTTTTTATGCAATTATATTTGACACTAATTAGCAGGGATTCTCAAAGAATCACAGGGGTGGAAATAATTGTTTATAATTATTGAATGCAATGATCAACTACATGCCTTGACCAATGGCTAGATTCAAATAAATCAGGACATTTTTAAACAAGATTGAACCCTTTTTCTAGTTTATTGTTTCATTTTATTTGCAAAAAATTATTATAAGAAAAGTTCATTTTATATCACAATTATTTTGTTAATACTTTCCTTACTCATTTTAATTGATATAATATATGAATAAGTTTTATGTACTTGCTCATGTCATATAGCATACGCACAAATTTGATTCAAAATGTGATTCTTTGAGAAATGGCTGCTAATTAGTAATTAGAGTAAAGTAAAATATATATACATTTAAGTATTTTCTAATTTCTAATACAAGGTCAGCAAGTAGAGATTTTTCAAGTTAAAATTCGAAAAGAGTGGGGTAATTTTTTGAATTTATTGCTATGAAAGATAAGATTCGATTAATATCTGATATCAGGTCCGCTCATTGTTTTCTTTGTTGTCTTAATAAATATCTTTTTATGTACCCTAAGTTTCGTACGATTAGCCGCGGCTTATCTAAGAAAAAAATATTGTAAAATCGATAAATTAGAGTTTATACATGGGTCCGATTTATGCATAGGTCCGGGTTATACATGGGTCGGGCTTATCGTACGAAAATTAGGCTAAATATGTATATACTAGGTTATGCAAAATTGGTTTGATTTAAATTTTATTTCCGGAAAATTTTTTTAATGAGCGCTTCAAAATCTGAACAAGTAACAAGTATACCCAGAAATAATGCGAGAAATTAAAGTTTTTTTTTGACTTAATTTTATGATTAAATGTTTACACTATAAGAGCCATAATTGATATCTATTAGTCAGTACCTTTTCTTTATAATAAAGGTTTACTTAGTTACTAGGTCCTAGAATTAAGCCTAGTCTAATAACCTGATTGAAAAGAGGAATAATTGGAAAATATTTTTAGCCTACATATTTTGTAAATTAAACAAGGTTTGAGGGCAAAGCTATAATCACTACATTTATGAAGATTTATTAATAAAATAGAGTACTTTAA
>JAQIXI010001766.1:0-12314 GCA_034700165.1 Galumnidae sp. Gr-Ori-00277 | reverse complement strand
TTTGACCAGAGTTTTGTCACCATTAGATGCATCACTTGATAAATGAGTTGAGACCACATCAGGCGAGGGAATCGATACGAGTGTTAATGCAATCACATAAACGACAACGTTTTGAGACAACCGCTCGACTCAATAAACAAATAGAAAGAGTCAATGATTTGATAACAACTGCTATTAATTCAATTACTGAACAAACATTGAATTCATCCCAAGATATTGAACACCAAAAATCAGTGGACACTTGTTCTGCAACAAAGAGTGAAAGTGGAACTGATTTAAAGGATATCTGTGAAGACACGTATCAATTGGATGCTCTTATGTGTCAATTTGTTGACGACATCTAACAGTAATGGCTGTTAAACAGTGTGTCTGTTCTGGAATCAGGTCTTGTCTTTTATGTGAACCAAATAAACTAAATGAACGAAATGACAATTATATCGATTATTATTATTGCGTCGATTGTCGACACAAAGCATTTATACAAGAGTTTAGTGATCACACCCTTCATAACTCAAACACTTTTATTGAATTTAAAGACTTTCGAAGAGTTGACGGCATTTATCTTAAATCAGATGTAATTGACGTCAAACAAGAGTTAGATTTAATCCATAAAATAGATTCAATTGAATGGATTGACTCACAGTCCGGACGAAGAAAACAAGATTTCGGACCAAAAGTCAATTTTAAGAAAAAAAGAGTGAATTTTAATGACTTCAAGGGTTTACCTGATTTTGACGTCCATTTGTTGCAAACTATTAGAAAAGAAGTGAACGAAAAACTCAATGATTTCATTGCTGTAGAAGTTTGTCATTTAGACTACAACTCAGTCAGAGGTTCTTCAATCGATAGTCATTTCGATGACTTTTGGTTGTGGGGTAACCGACTCATCACTATAAACCTTTTGTCTAAAACTATATTAAATTTAATATTACCGCCACAACAGTCACTCGAAGAACGTATTCAACACCGAATTCGAGTTGTTTTACCCGAACGTTCACTTCTTGTCTTATCAGATGAATGCCGTTTCAAATACCAGCACTCAATTCAAAGCACAGATATTAATGGCAGACGAATAGCTATTACTTATAGAGAATTGAGTCCAGACTTTCTTCCGGGCGGACACTCTTTTGAAAAGTGGGGCCAACATATTATCGCCCGTTCTTTGAATGCTTTAAACATCTGATTAACAAATTTATTGATTAATAAATGAATAACAAATAATTTATATTTTCATTTGTTGTTAGTTTTAAGTAGTATTAGTTAGGGCTCAGTTAGGGCTAAGTTTGGTCTATAACTCAGTCCCACTCCAACCAATAGTTGAACACAGATTAAAAGTGATGGCCAGTACTATACGAGTACACTTCACTTTGATTTAGGACTGTTTCATTTTGTCGAGAATGGGGATCACCTGATCAAAAGTGGGTCTCTTTCCCGGCTCTTCATTCATACAAATACGAATGAGTCGTGTCATATGTGGTGAAACTCCCGGAGGAATACTGACTCTGAGTGCCTCGAGAGCCACTTTCATACCGATCTCCATCGGAGAAAGATCTGCAAAAGGCACTTGTCTTGTGGCCAATTCCCATAAGAGGATTGCAAAGGACCACATGTCTGCTGCCTTTACGTTAATGTCAGTGTGCTTTTTCTGAAGGGCCTCGGGTGACATCCAGGCAGGATTATACACTTTGTTACGTTCCTGGAAAGTGAACTTAGCGTCAGCCATATTGATTCGCGCCGTCAGGTCCTCATCGATCTGTTGAATGTTTATTATGAAAAGGGATTGAAAATAAAGGATTAATTGATATGTATTACCATCACATGCTTTGATGACAGATAGAGCCGAGGAATCAATGGGTTAAGAGTATGCAGAAATGCCATTCCTCTGGCGATATCAATGGCAAACTTTAGCGCTTTGTGTGTGTCCACAACAATACCAGTGCCCTCGTGTAGGACCTGATAAAGACTTCCGTATTGCATATATTGGTTAACAACAACCAGATTTGGCGGAGAATTAACACAACCGATGACCGGCAAAACGTTTGGGTGAGAAAATATTCTGAGTCGCGGATATTCTTCAGAAAAATCGCGGGGAATTCGAGGCGCCATTTCTCCTCCAACGGCCAAAAACTTGGCGCAGATCTCACTGGCGTTGCGCTGCCAAACACCTCTCCAGGTCTCTCCCGAAGGACTCGACGAAATCTTATGCTGTAAATGTAGTTCATTGAGACTGAGTCCAGAATAACGAGAGAGAGTGGCGTCACGGGAGCGAGACTTTGTTCCCAACCACGATTGGTCTTTGTATGGGATCTTCTTAGTGATGTCCTGACCCATTTTGTCGGCCAATTCGTGGAGTTTTTGTTGCATTTGACCCTTGCATTTATCTAACGGTGTTTCGCCATATTTGTTACTTATGTTAACTAAAGCGCCGCCACTTATTAACTCTTCAGCGATTTGTTGATAACCCCAGAAACAAGCATAATGAAGAGGTGTATTACCATGCTCATTTACTGCATTTATGTCTGCCTTATGTTTGAGGAGTTGATGGACAACATCTTTGTGTCCGTGAGCTGAGGCCAAATGCAAAGCTGTGTCGTCGCCCATATTTGTGGCATTAATTCGGGCGCCCTTTCCTATCAACATCTCTACGACTACCAGACGACCAGCAAATGATGACCAGTGAAGAGGACTGAATCCGTGATCGTCTCTGAAATCCATATCAAATATATTAAAAGGTTTGAAAAATGTTTGTTTTGAAAGTAGGTTTACCCTTGGTTCATATCATGGGTCGTGTCGTCCAACCAAACCCTTACTTGAAAGGCATTACCATCTCTACACCAATTGAATATATCGTCCATTTGTTCCGATTTAATCGATTTAATTAAACAATAATTAAATGGCAGTGACTTTGACTGTAATACTAATGCTATGTATGTCTTATACTATATATGGCTTTCCCTCAAAAACATCCGTAGGAGTGATAGCAGTCATAGCACTCAACACAAATACATATCATTTAAGCATTGGTTCAGAAAAAGGAAGTATTCATCACTTATTCATCGCTTATTAGAGTCCACTTTAAGACATAAATCAAATAATTTTACAAAAATAAATAATTTTCTCTTTTATTGAATCAATTGAAAGGAATTCCTCTTAAGAGTTGTTAAACGCTTTAAATACAATAAAATACATATTATATGAAACTATGCTTTTGTTTAAACACTTTATAATTAGAGTAATTGTGTTGTAATAGTGGTCAGTGTTGTTAAGTGTTGGTCAGGTCGACAACTGGTCAACAAATGGTCACTAATTAATTGCTAACGACTTTCGGACTAATTTGTCTGCGATTTGATAAAACTGTTGTCTGTCTGTTCGCCACATCTTCGCTGCGTCGACATTAGCCCCACTCTCGTCATTGGGTTCGGCTAACATCGAGACCACAGAAAGTAAAACCTTTTCAACGCTCTGAACGGGTGACCACCGCTCAGCACTTGACTCATAACCCATGGGGTCGTCTCCGGGCGCGTGAAGTATTGAGATGCAAACTCTTCCGTCCGTATATATATTCGGGTGAAACATATCTGAAATGAACTGCATTTTGGGCGGCGATAGCGGATAGTCGTTGGGAAAAGTGAGCCGAGCTATGAATACTCCGCCTTCAAAACAGGTGCCCTCAGGACCTGTGATCAATGCTTCCCATTCAAAGAAATTCTCCTCATCGATGGGTCCGGCAATAATACCTTCCGGAGGGTTTAGTGTCAATTGTTTATATTCGGCCATAAGCCGACGTAGAGCTGATCCGGCCATCACTTGACAACATTCAACAATTGACGCAATAATGAGACACTCTTCCAAACCTTCACAATATTGTAACGTAATTTGTGTTTAGTCCCAAAGGATGTCACTTAAAATGACTTAAAATTAGATAAAGTTTATCAACAATTTATTATAATTTAAGTCTCATTTAATTTTAATTTATTTAAAGTTATTTTTAAAATAAAATTTACATTAAATTAATTATAAACTAAATATTGATTTGTTTTTTGTCGATCTATTGGTTGACTAAGTTTTGATTAATTGATAATCAGTTTGAATGTAAAAATGTCTGATAAAAATAAAGAGAAGAAAAATAAGAAAAACAAATTCGTTAGTATTGACACAATTATTCACACAATTATTCTATTAATAACTCTTTATTTATAAAATGACAACAAATAGGATGTTTTGACCGGAAGTGTTGGAACAGTTTTTAGTAAATCTAAACACAAGAATTCGAGTAGTGGTCAGTATTTTGCTTCTGATGGCATCAATTCCGGAACCACTACCCATTCCTCATACTTAATGCCAAACCAACGCCAAGATATACACTACAACATGAGTCGACCAAACAGTGAAGAGTTGGCCAATTCTTATGATCCGCACATTTTGACCACTGATGAGAGACAATTGTCTTTACCTAATTTGGATCAGTTGACAGACGATGATATAAACACTCAGTTTGAGTCAATGCTCGTAAGAATTGTCTCTCGGATTGACTTTAAATATATTTTGATAATTGTTTTAATGTTAGGACGACATGAATTTAAGCGAAGAAAAGAAAAATCCTTTGCGTTTGACTCGAATGGAGGCCAAGAAGACAATGTTAGCCCAACACTACAAACAAAAGTTTGCTTCAAATCGATCCCGATTTGTCTCACCTACCGATTACGTCAAGTTCTTTGAAGAGAACAGTTCTGATATTAATAGCGATAAACTTTACCGAACCATTGAATCCCTCCGAATAGAACTGACAAATAAACCGGTTTCGTGGGTCAAACAGTTTGGCCAAAATCAGGGCTTAACTTGTATTCTATCAATTCTTAACAACTGTTATGACTCGAAAGCGAGTCAGTCCTATACCAAACAAACCATTAAAGTACAGCACGAATGCATTAAATGTCTCAAAGCTTTGATGAATAATACCGTAAGAAATGCATAAATTTATTTAATTAATACTAATTGTGTTAACTATGACTCAAAGGCTGGTTTTAATCAAGTGTTCGAACATAAGGAAGCGCTAACTATTTTGGCCAAATCTTTAGATCCAAAACTACAAACATTAATGAGTGAAGTGGCAGAGCTCTTGGCAGCCGTCTGTCTGGTCAATAAGGATGGCATCAATGGACACGACAAAGTTCTCGAAGCCATTACCATCTGTGCTGAACTCAATGAAAAAGAAGATCGTTTTGCGCCTATTGTAGAGGGAATGCAGGACACGTCTAATGTGAGTCTTCGGTTGGCGTGTATGCAACTCATCAATGCTCTCATCACAAACAACGAAGACCTCGACTTTAGGCTTCATTTGCGAAATGAATTCTTCAGAACCGGTTTCTATGATATTTGGGACGAATCACTTTTACCTCTTCTCCAACAAAATAATGAATCCGAAGAAATTATTCATAAAAACACACAAACAAAGAGCCCAAACGACAAATTACTTGATATGATTAATGTCTTTAATAATGCAAAGGACGAGGATTTCGAAGAACTGACTCAAAGATATGACAACATCCGATTCGAATTAGACGATATCGACGAGTGCTCTCATTTAATCCGAAACAGTGTCCGCAATAGTCCAGCAGAAAACCATTTGCTTTCAATTTTCCAGCATTTGTTACTCATTAGAGATGATGTCTACTCACGTCCAGCATATTATCGACTCATCGAAGAATGTGTTTCTCAAATAATTTTACATCGAAATGGTGTCGACCCTGACTTCAGACACACAAAACGTTTTAAAATAGAAGTCGATTATGTAATCGATCATATCGTCGAACGATCCAAAGAAGAGGACCAAAAGATTAGTTCAGAACTGAACAAAAAACTGGAGGAAGCCTTAACTGCAAAGGAAGAGTCGGAGGCAAAACTACAACAAATGCAAATAAGACTCCAACAAATGGAAAATCAAATCAATAATTCTAAAACTAAAGTCAATTTAAGTCAATCACAGACTATACCAATACCACCACCTCTACCAAACTCTTCAGGTATTCCACCGCCACCGCCACTACCAATGAGTGGATCAATACCTCCACCTCCTCCTTTACCTCCTATTTCAGGGGGTGGACCGCCACCACCTCCGCCTCCACCACCGCTTCCTGGAGGAGGTCCACCACCACCACCTCCTTTGCCAGGTTTAGGTGGTCCACCCCCTCCTCCCGGTTTACCGATCGGATTTGGTGTAATTGCGAGTCAACCGGAATTTCCTTATGATATAAAACGCAAAAAATATGAACCGAAAACACCACTAAAGAAACCGAATTGGAAAAAGGTTTGACTCGTTTTCATTATTTATTTGTTAATCGATTTAATATTTAGTTGACGCCAACCAAAGTCTGTGAGGACTCGATTTGGATTGAAGTTAAAAGTGATGACCAATTTGTTGGAGAGGATGTCTTCGACACTTTATCGCAATACTTTTCTTCTGATCCAAAGGCTCGAATTCAAAAAGAAATGTCGGCCACCAGTGAAAAGGTCACAACAATTAAGAAGACTAAAGAACTTAAAGTTCTGGACCCAAAAGCAGCACAAAATTTGATGATTCTTTTGAGTTCAGTTAAGATGTCTGCAGAAGAACTTAAAAACCATATAATATCTGTAAATGAAGACGATTTAAGTGAAACAATTCTTCAGCAAATTCTCAGACTTTTACCGCCCGACGACCAGTTGTTGCGATTAGAAGAGTCTCGCAATCAAATCGATAGTTTACACGAAGCAGAAAAGTTTGCCTTAACTTTGGGTTCTATAAAAGGTTTAGTCAAACGACTGAATGCTATTTCATTCAAAATGAAGTTTTCGGAATCAGTTCAGGACATTAAACCGGATATTGTGAACGCAACCACTGCTTGTGAAGAGTTGCGAAAGTCGTCTAAATTTGCGCATATCGTTAAACTGGTTCTGGCGATCGGTAATTATATGAATGCCGGCTCTCGAAACGCTCAGGCAATTGGTTTTGAGATTAGTTTTCTTCCAAAACTCAGTTCAACAAAAGCCGCCGATAATAAGACAACTCTTTTGCATTTTTTGGCCCAAATTGTGGAACAAAAACATTCAAATATTCTTAATTTTTGGGAAGAGATTATTCATGTGGACAAAGCTTCGAGAGTATCCCCCGAACAAACCCAGAAAAATCTCAATTCAATGCGTAAAAGTATCAAAGATTTAGAATTAGATTTGAAAAATTTTAAACCCATTAATAGTGAGGACAAATTCGGTCAAATTATGTCTACATTTCTGGTCGAAGCAAAAGACAAATTTCAACTCTTGGAACAAATGTTTGCAAAAATGGAAAGACTTTATTTAGAAATCGCCAGATATTATGCATTTGATGCCAAGAAATATACAATGGATGAGTTCTTCAGTGATATTAAATCTTTTAAGGATCAGTTCATTGAAGCCAAGAATGAAAATATCAAAAAAAGAGAAATGGAAGAGAAGTTAAGGCGCGCACAAAAAGCCAAAGAAAAGGCAGAAAAAGAAAAACTCGAACGCAAATCAAAATGTGTTAACATCGACATCGCAAAAGAACAGGAAGGGGTTATGGACAGCCTCTTAGAGGCGCTTCAAACTGGTTCTGCTTTTCCTCAACCAAAACGTAAAAGACAACAGCGAGCCATTAATCCAAACGGTTTGTCTAATATTTGTTTATTTGTTTCTCATCTAAATGTGATTTTTGTTGAATAGATCGAAGGCAAGCGTTGAATCGGTCGCGTTCTCGCAATTCATTAGAAAATACACTGACTTTCAATTCCGTCAATTCTTTCAATACTCGTAAAAACGATTTCTATTGATTTCATTCAAATCTTAAAATTGTGTGCCTTTTGTCCAAAATTCAGATTCCATTTAATAAAAAATCGGTTTAAAAACGATTCGTTAGGAAAAAATTAGAAATAATTTTACAAAAATATTTATACTTATTGCAAGTTATATGAAAACTGTTAATTGTGGTCATTCATTGAATAATTTTTGCTCATTTATTATATATTTTAAAATCATTTATAAATTTGTTATTTTATAAATTCATGTAATTTTTAATCGATTCAATAATAAAATTATTTTTTCATTAAAAATCATTTAAAGAATAATTTCGAAAAAAATTAACTCTTTTTAAGTGAAGAATTTTTTTGTTAAGAATAAGTGACAGCTTTTCCACAAATTCTTAAAGTATTGTCACTATTAAAGGGTTAAACGTTTTGATAAATTCTTAAAATTTAATTTTAAAATTTCAAAAATTACTTCAATTAAGGGATTATTTTAAGATTTAAGAGAGACTCCATTTTATGATTTAATATACAATACTATCAGTACTTTTTCTGGTTATTTTTTAGGATTTTTTGGTCCAATTTTATTTCAAATATAACCTTTTAATAATAATAATCTTTTAAATTTTGTTTTTGATTTTGAAGTGAATATCACTTGAATTGAATCATTAAAATAGTTTAAAGTGAAATATTAATAAACTTAAATCTTTTACAATTGTTATCCTATCTATGAATATATGAATGCATTCACTAATTCTTAATTTAGATCTTAAAGTCAATTCTGTGGACATATTAGAGATAATAATTATTGTAGTCTTTATTAAAATAATATTAGGATTTACTTAAATTAATGATTTTTGAAAATATAAAAACACTTTTAAAGCCAACAATAGATCAGACATTAATAAATAAATGGTAGAAATGCCTACAAAATAGAGACAAGTATTGAATAAACGAATTTTGTTTAATAAGATTTAAGAGAAATGAAATGATTTGGACTCCAATTATAATTAGTTTAATTTTAATGGTTTTCCAAATGTATGTTCGATTACATTCAAATAATTACAATTAAAAAATAATATCAATTGAATTGAATAACTGATAGCAAATTAAATGGAATAATAATAATAATATTAATAATAATAATAATAAGAGAGTAATTCATATATCAATTGAAACAACTATTGAACAAAAAGTTATTAATGTTTATATTGGAAGTCATTATTTGATTGGACTTATGACTCAAATAATGGCTTCATATCAGTTGAAAGTGTTTGGGATCTGAGTTTCAGAGGAAAAACACAGTCAACTCTTTGAATAGACATGAGTTTAAACACCAATTAATATATAATAAGAGTTAATAATAATTGTAATTATAATGTTATTAGTGTGGAGACAGCATTCAAGTGAACATCAGTTCTATTTTGATAAGTATTTACCCCCGGATTGAACGGTCAGTAAATGTTAACTTTAAGTTAAGGATGAGTTAACAAAGAGCTAACAGTTAACGGGCGCCGGTGGCACCCGTGGCCGTCACGTTTTGAGAGGAGCCGCCCGATTGAGCGGCGGACTGTTGAGCCGCCTTTTGTTTCAACATGGTCCAATCAAATATATAGTCGTACTGATGGTTAAGAGTGCGAAACAGAATCCGAAAGAGTTGTCTTAAATACATATAATCGGGGGCCTCTTCGAAGCGCAGACCCCGACAATAGTTCAGATACATGGAAAACTCAGCAGGGTAGCCCTTACATAAAACTTCGATAGGAGTCGACATTTTTCTCTCCGATATTTTTTCGTACTTTTGTTTCTTTGTGGCGGCTTTGAGTCCCTGCCAGGGAAGGGACCCTCTATTGAAATACATGAGTACATAACCCAAAGACTCCATATCGTCGCGACGCGACTGTTCGATACCTAACAACAGAGACAACACATTTGTCACAAATCCAAACAAACATTTAGTCCCAGAATATACCCAAATGTGCATTAATGGATGCGTATCGGGCCGTTCCCGTCAGGTTCTTATCCTCTCTGTAGGGGATGTGTTGTCGGGTTCTGTTGTCGCGATATTTCTTCGCGAGTCCGAAGTCTATTAGAAATAATTTATTGCAGTGCCTTCCGATTCCCATAAGAAAGTTATCGGGTTTTATGTCGCGATGAATGAAGTTCTTGTTGTGGACGAACTCAATGCGACCAATCATTTGGTCCGCTAACATGAGAACCGTCTTCATTGTGAACCGACGCGAACAGAAGTTAAACAGATCTTCAAGACTCGGACCCAACAGATCCATCACCAAAACGTTGTAATCCCTTTCCTGTCCATACCTTAAATGGAAGAATAGAGTAAAGACAATGTCTTTGAGTGGTGACATACCATCTGATGTGAGGAATACCTACTCCCCCCTGCAATAACTTATAGAGCTTTGACTCATATAAGAGCTGCGGATGTCTCGCTTTAGTCGACTCTAACTTAACGCCAACTTCTTCTCCATTCGTAATATTAATACCTTTTGAGTAAAGAATGGAATTTAGTTTAGAGTGAGTTAAGAGTCATGACTGCAGGGGTTAATACCGAGATAAATGTCACCAAAGCTTCCGGAGCCGATCTTCCGAACCAATCGATATTTGGCGCCAACGATGAACTCACTTCTCGACGAAACACTACTCGAGGCCATCGATTACAACACCTGAAGATTTTGTGTCGCAATAATAAGTTTTTAGTTAATCACAAAACTATTGCTTTTAAGTGAAGACAATTCAAAGCATTTAAAACAATTAATAATTATTTCGTAACAAATTAGACCTCAAATTACTTTAAATCAATGTTTAATTGAATATAATTTAAAAATATTTTAAATTATATTCAAATGATATCTCAATAATTTGGAAGTGTTTGTAGTGTTTGTCTTCGCAGTAAAATGGCGTCAATAGAGTCGACACAAATGACACAAAACATAGTCTGCTATGGATTTCAACACAACTCTCAATAGCTTTGACTCAATAGTAGTGAATACAAACACTACGTATTATTCAATGACCTCATCATCACTTCATAGTACAAACCTCTCTCTTTGTGTCCAATAAAATGGTGGTTCAAATACTATTGCTAGGGTTTAATAGCTAGGTCCAATAGCCAGGTTAATAGCCAACTCAATATCTAGGTCGATTCTCTTTTAATTTTACTATTTTTTGTTTAAAACCTCTCAATAAATAAGGAATAAAAATATACTTCAAATGAGAAGTTATGTTCACTAATAAACTGACAATAATGTTAACTCCAGGTCATACTCCAGGTCATACTCCAGGTCACACTCCAGGTCACACCAAGGGTCAAACAAATAAGTGAATTGTTTTAATATTTTATTAATTCATATAATTATAAATTTATTTTTCATTATTTTTAATATAAATATTAAAATCATTTTATTATAAAATTAAAAAAGTATTAATTTTTTGATTAAATATTATAATAATTTTAAGTACTTTTAAAGAAAATATGAATCGATATATGAGTTCATGAGTTGACCACTCATTCATTCACTCATTTATTTAAAGACTTTTATAAAAAATAACCAAAACTTAAATCAAAAGTTTAAATAAATTCTAATTTAATTCTAATTTGATTTTATTTTAAAAATTGTAAAAAAATAAATGTTTAATAACTATAACTATATTTAGTATTAGTATTAGTATTGACTCATTTGATGTCAAAAGAGTGTTCACTACAACAAAGATTTGTTCAGCGCTCGAGTTGTGATCTTTGAATGGCTTCGTTGACGGTATCCCTCATCAGTTGCATTACTTGACGCGGATTTTCTGAACCGATAACAGCAGTTCCCGAAACAATCCAATTGGCGCCGGCATCGGCGCACTCACAGATAGTGTTTGGTCCGACCCCTCCATCGACTTCAATGTCGAGCTGAGCAAATCTTTGCCGCAAAGTCTGTACTTTTGTCATCATATCTGACATAAACTTTTGTCCGCCTAAACAACAAAAAACAAAAACAATTTATTAATTAATTTAAAGAAATGTCTGACCAAAGCCGGGCTCTACAGTCATAATGAGAACACAGTCCACGTCTTCGACAAACGGTAGGACTGATTCGACGGGAGTTTTGGGTTTAAGGCCGATACCGACTCTCATATTCGCCTCTTTTATAAGTCTAATACAGTTTTTAATCTCTTGTCTGGTATTGAGGGCTTCCAAATGGAAAGTGTATTGATTGGCACCGCTATCCGACATCGGTTTAATCCATTTAAGGGGTTCGCTAACCATCATATGCATATCAAATGTGGCCACAGGTATGGCTCGTCTCAAACACGACACCATTGGATGACCAAAAGTCAGATTAGGAACAAAATGTCCATCCATAACATCTAGGTGCAAATAGTCCGCTCCCATATTCAATAAACGATTAGACTCTTCGGCCAAAGAAGATAAGTCTGCGTTTAAAATAGAGGGTCCGATCTGTGCTCTTAAACAACTCATTGCTCTGATGTCTGTTAATGTCTTTTAACTCT
>JAQIXI010001765.1:0-12321 GCA_034700165.1 Galumnidae sp. Gr-Ori-00277 | reverse complement strand
CCCGCCCCAAACCCGCGGCGGGTCGGCGGGTCTGGCGGGTCTTGGCGGGTTTGGGTCTGCAATTTGGCAGACTAGTATGAACTATCTCATTTTAATAGAAATGAATTGCTTAAGATTTTATTGTTTACAAAATATGACGATATTTGAAATTCCGTTCAGGAATTGAAGTCAATCTTCTATTGATTTCCTAAAACAATAAAAATGTTACAAATTTTATTCAATTGTTTTCACAAAACAAATGATTTTAAGAACATATTTGACGATTGAGAGCATCGATTAGTTGTGCGACCATTAAATCGATAATACAGTAAAACCTTTTGAAAAATTCTGTATCTAAAGAAAATCCGTTGCATTTCTTCCGAAGTCTTCCTTTTAAATAGTATTGTAGAGTATATTTGAGTGGATTTCACTTTAACTTAAATTACTGCCACAACTGACTGTCGTATCGAACAATTTCCCAAAAATAATTTTAATTTGGATTAGTATTAGTTAAGTTAAGTTTTGTTTTGTTTGCATTTACCTAACAATTAAGAGTTAAGTGTTTTATTAATCGACACTTTACTCAAACTTATTATACTCCACTAATTTTTTCTTAAATTTAGTTCATTTTTCAAAACCAAAACATTAATTAAAGACTTTATTAAAACATAATTATCTTAATTTTGTTTATTCTATTAATTAATGCTTTTATTTTTATTAAATTGATTTTCTTATTGAGAAAAAGCAAAGAATATTCTTGTTATGCATATAACCCCTCAAAAGTGTCTTCTCTGCGATAGTCATAGGGAAGGCATAATATGTGCATGCGCTATATTTGCTTCTCACCTAGCAATTGCCTTTGAGATTAGTTGCGATTTTTTCAAAAAACAGTTCTAACTTTAGATTTGAGTCCACTCGCAATCAAAAGCCCTTTCGGTTAATGAAAAACATCTCTTTTATCCATTTGTCATCATTTCTCTGATGCGAACATTTTATTGTAATTCATAAGAACTGATGTCAATCAATGACAGTCTCTTTATCTGTTCGATGAACACAATTAAAACGATTCAATATTTTCTAAAATTTATTTATTAAAATTGAAGATTAGATACAAAAGAAATTAATTTATTTCTTTTTTTTTGTTGTTATTATTTTAAGACAAAAATGTTTTTAAAATAATTATGAGTTGTATTAAGTGAAGTGATTTTACTATTTTTCAGTTAAATTGTCTGATATTAAACTATAATAAAAATGCCGGCGAGAAAAGGATTGCTCGCACCTCAAAATACGTTTCTGGACACAATTGCCACCAGATTCGACGGAACCCGTAAGTCACTTCTTTTTTTCTCTTTAAAAGTCATTTTCTTAAGTTTTCCAATTGATATCTCATTTTGTTTAAACGCACTTTCATTACAAACAAATGTATTGAAAGAAATAAATGTTTTTATATTAATGTATGACATCTTTTCTTATGCTTTGAGAATAAGGAAGCAATTATTGAATGTAACGATAAAACTAATAATAACGTAATAACTAATAACTTAGAAAACTCATCACTGAATCATCATTTATAACATAATAATATTTTTTTTCTTTTGATAAGTTTTAGGTTAAAAATAAATATTATTAACTTAACAAATATTATGTTAAAGATTTTCTGTAATTTTCACCCAAAAAGCTTTAAGTAAAAAACAACCTATGGTTTCGATTTTATTTAAGGGTAGTTTAAGGTGACCGTATTACTTATTAATTTGAATTCAGTTTTGCTTAATACTGTTTGTCTCCCTCTCACTCTCCATATCGGCTGCTTTAAACTGAAAACTTCAATGTTTACTATTTCTTAAAAATGTAATCCAGCATTTTTTAAAAATATAGTTTTTTGTAACATTTATTTTTTTCATAAATAATTTATTGACTAAAATTAGTTTTTTTGCATCACTTAAAAATGAAGTAGCTTGCTAATAAATAAAGTCAAAAAAGTTTGACTCTAATATACTTAAAGAAATTGTCGAGGAATTGCTTTTGTTTGAGGCGAAAATCCTCAAATAATACTCTTAAATATTCTTAAAAAAAAGAAGAAATTCAAATTGAGCTAAGCTTATATAGATAAGCAAGATGATTTATTTGGAATTTAATTAAGTGGCAATTTTTCAAAATAAAGTTTAAATCTTCGAATCTTTTTCTATGAAATTAATTAAAAAAGTAGTGAAGAAAATCACTTCTATTTAATTATATTTTCAAAGACTTTTGACTAAAAAATAATTTCGTTCAATCAATGTTTAACCTAATTATATATAACAAGAATTAATAAGAAAAAGTGTGTGTGTGTGTGTGTCTGTGTGTGTGTGTGTGTGTGTGTTTGTGTGTGTCGGGTCAAATTGAGAAATATATTCATTAACTATACTTAAAGTATATGATAGATAAAATGAAAAATCGAAAAGATGTCAAACTTGAACCACAAAAATGCGTTTTGAAATCATGGAATACCCTTTTGTATGACTGAACTCAAATGAAAGATTGAAAGAACTTTTTTTTATCGAATAGTCATTAAGTAAAAAACCAATTCTTTAAGAATTTAGTTTTTATCTCAAAAATAGCGAATATAACAGAAAAGTCAAAATCAGAGTTTAATCGTTTTATTACTGTTCAGTAAATATAATATAATTTATATATTAATACAATAAAATTGATGACAATTTCATTCGGAACTATAACTACAAATTATTTTAAATGATTTAACTCAAAGACTTTATGTTACTAAAAGTAAAGCATTTTATGTTATTAATAATAATAATAATAAACTATACTTTAAGGCGAATATTGATTTAAAGAGAATTAAAGGATGTGTTGCTGTAGGGTATATACATATTAGATTTATACGAGATGTTCAGCATTTTGTCATTATATGCAAATTGCAATATATATTAGTGTATATTTTAAAAATTGCTGCAAATTTTTATGAAGATTTATGTGAAAAATTATTTAAAATTTTTGATTACAAATATGCATACTTTCAATTGACTCCTTAATCATTACACCCATTTTGGATTATCTTTGGATGTTTTCAACAATTTTTGGATATCAGAAACTGCATGTATTTGGATTTTTTTAAAAAATTTGTTTGGATTTTATTCGTTATTTGTTGTAACAAAAATCCAAATAATTTTTTAAAAACTCCAAATAGTTTATGAAATCATCCAAAAATTGGTGAAAACATCCAAAGATAATTCAAAATGGGTGTAATGAGTCATAGAGTGAGGCTAACCAAGCTCATTGTTGAGAAATTGACTAATTAGAAATTAGTATTTAAGAAATGATGAGATTTTCAGATATCCTTACTTTAAGAAAACAATTAATAGGAAAGAACTCAATTAATTTCGATTATTTTTACTTAAAATTAATGTTTTTTAGAAATATTTTTCTTAAAAATTTTGTATTACCATGTTCATATTATTATCTTCTTATAATTTTTAGTAAATTTGATTCCAAATTTTACTTATTTTTTTGAAAATTAATTAAACTAATGTTTATTTTAATTGAATGAATGATTTTAATGTGTTTATAGATAGCAATTTTGTGCTAGGCAATGCACAGGTGCCTAATCTCTTTCCAATCGTCTATTGTTCTGATGGATTTTGTGAGTTAACGGGTTTTGCTAGAGCCCAAATCATGCAAAAAGGTTGTGCCTGTACTTTCTTGTTTGGTGAGGACACTTTGCCTGAACACAAGAAACAAATAGAAGAGGCTTTGGATAACAAAAGTGAACTAAAAATGGAAGTCATTTTCTATAAAAGAAACGGTAATATTCACTGAATTGACTGAAACCTAATTGAAAGGCTCTTAAATTTATCGATTGTTTTGTTTGTTTTGTATGTTTGTGTTTGGGCTCAGGCGGTCCCTTCTGGTGTTTATTAGATATCGTTCCCATCAAAAATGAAAAACATGAAGTCGTGCTCTTTTTGGCCTCACATAAAGACATCACTCGAACCAAAATGGATGAAATGGAAGACGAGACCAAAGATTCGTATGACGTCGAGGACTCTGATATTGACGCCAACAGTCCTTTAGACAATGATGGCTGTCTCTCAGGTAATCATTACCAAAGAAGAAGGAGTCGGGCAGTACTCTATCAGTTGTCGGGACATTACAGAAGAAGTGTAACCGTAAAGTCAAAACTCAAACTCAATAATGTAATCGTTTTAATTGATTTCTTATTACTAAAGTGTTGGCCCTCTCTTCCAGAATATATTGCATTCGACAGCACTTCCTGAATATAAAACTGCAGCCTTCAAAAAGTCACGTCTAGTCCTTTCCCATTATGGCATTTTCAAGACCTGTTGGGATTGGCTCATACTTATCGCCACTTTCTATGTAGCCATAGTCGTGCCCTATAGCGCAGCCTTCAGACACCGAAACGCCGATGAAGTGCCCGATAGATATAAGACAATAATTACTGATATCGGCGTTGAAATTGTTTTTATTGTCGGTAAGAATCCATTGAATATCAAATCCTTTTTATTGAAACTTTTTTTAGTTAATATTTTCTCCAAAATTTATGACATTTAAAGTAATTTGAGTTAACCATATGTTATAACCAGGAAAAGCAAAAAGTTATATAATTTAAAGCTTTAATTAATAAAAATTGCTTGATAACAAGCGATTGCAATTCTTTTTAGCTTCTGTGCATTTTCTCATTAAAGTCTAATAGAATAAAAATCATCCTGATTAATTTGACAGATATTTATGATTTGGCTAAAATATCATTTAATAGTAGATTGTATACACTTGTTTACACCTTGCTCACTTTTCTACAAAATATGTTTTGCAAAAAGAGATAAAATGTTTTTTATTAGTAATAAGATTTACTTAAAATTGGAAAATCTAAGAGCAAATAGAAATAAAAGATATCAAAGGTATGGTTTACAGGAAAGGCTTAAAGGAATGACTACTAGAAAGTTATTCAAGAATTTGTTAGTTAAGAAACAATCCTAAGAGTTATAAATTGAAGAATTATTTGATAAAATATCACTGAATCAAAACTTTTGAATAAATATAAATCGAGATAAATCTGAATATTATATATATTACATGATTTTATATATTTTTGACGAAATGAATTTCAATCAATTTGTGGGTAAATGGAAACGTGTGTTAAGTTGTTTATCAACGTTTCCGTCATTTTCGATGAATATTAAAAATTAGTGAAAATATAAACAAAATTATTTTATTAATTTATGTTTAATTAATAATATTTTAGCTAAAAATCTATGTATATATTCTTAACACAGAATTTATTCAATATTTTCACATAAAATAATCAAAAGTCTATGCATTGGTTTAGGGTAAATGGTTTAGCACTTATATGAATCTGTTATTTGTATACGACATTAATGTAAACAACATTATATGTGTTGTATGTGTTGTACACAAATCATAAATTCGATATTTTAGTTAAATAACAACCACTAAAAGAATACATTCTCTGAGTTAAATATGAGTGGGTTTTGTGACAAACCGTTATTTTTCAATGTTTGGTAATTTTGCGAATCAATAATATTTATTTTGGAGAAACCGTAAACTTAATCACAGTTTAAGTTTGATCAAGAACATATCCAATATATCAATAATAAATAAAAGTAATGTTATATCTGTTCACAAGAATTGTGTCTTTAAACTTTCATTTTCAATAGAATTGTCAACAGAATTCAATATTCTCTCTCTCTCTCTCTCCCCTCTCTCTCTCTCTCTCTCTCCCTCTCCCTCTCCATCTCCATCTCCCTCCCTCCCTCTCTCTCTCTCTCTCTCTCTCTCTCTCTCCCCCTCTCCCTCTCCCTCTCCCTCTCTCTTAAGTAGTGATTAGGTCTCATTCAGATTCCATATTAGAAACAGTGCTGAAGTTGAGAGCAGTTTCTTATAACTATTTAATATTTTAATGTTTTATTTCTATTATATCGAGATTTTGTCGCAATTGGTTCTGAAAATCTCTAATTAATAGCCATTAAAAACAATCATTAATTGCGAGAATATGTTTGATTAGGAGTTAGTTCAGGAATAGGTCAGTTACATTGTGGTGAACATATTCAGGATATAACTTATATCATATAAGTGTTTTAATATAGGTCCACCTTTTTTTTTTTTGGCACTAATACTACTTTTAGTATTAGTCTTTTAGTATTTAATCTGCAATTAGTGCCGAAATGGCACTACTTTTCATACGACTCCCAACGATTCTACGAACTCTTATTTTAGATCAAAATAAACATAAAATTTCAATATTTTAATTGAATTCTTATATAAAATAATAGATTTAAATGAGATTCATCCATTTCAATTGAAAAACAATTCTAATAAATTACCTTGATAATGCAAAATTTGCCATTAATTCTATATAAAAGTTAATGAAAGTAACAAAATATAAACTTTAATATCAATTATTTATAATTAGTTTTAATCAAATATTTTATAATGAATTTTTTTCGATATAAGTTTCATATCTAAATTCGAATGACAACCTATAATCTAAGCTAGTTCAATTTTCTATGGAATTTTTTTCTTTAGTCGTTACAAGAATTTTCGCTGCCATTACTCCTACATTCAGTTTAGGAGTTATACGTTTTCAAGAATATTGTATAAATTGATGGCTAATCATATTTAGTCGAATCTATTAATTAAGAGTAATATATGTTATTTTCGATCCATTAATAGATATGTTGTGAGTATTGAATCATTAAATGTTCCCTCACTTAAACATTAGCCCAAATGCCTCGAAATTAAATATAAAAAAGATTTTAATTTCCTTAAAATTCTAATTTAAAATTCACTGAAAAGAAAAGAATTTTTGAGTTTAGATAAAATAAATTACTTTTGGAGTAATAATTGAGACAAATATTCTAAAAAATGTTTTTAAAACATTGATATTATTTTAATTATAAATTGTATTAAACTCTAATAATAGATATACTCATAAACTTTCGGACGACATTCGTAAACAAAAAGGGAGAAGTTGTGGCCAAATCCAAATCTATAGCAAAAAATTATTTACGAGGGTGGTTTATTGTTGACCTCTTGGCTGCACTTCCATTCGATTTATTATATGCCGCTAATCTTTATAGTCGAGTAAGTTTTATCGATATTAAACTGCAATAAATACTTTCTTTCATTTATTGTTAAGTAATATATTCTTAAATTTTTAATGTATGCGATAAAAGATTACACCATTAATACATTTACTGAAATTGACAAGATTATTAAGATTGGCCCGACTACTTCAAAAAATGGATCGATATTCACAGTAAGTGCATTACTCCTTTTAGTTTATGAAAAACATTTCTGTTTTAATTTTTTTTAAGAAAAATAAAAGAGAAAATCGTTTCAAATTCTTATCAAATGATGTTTTCACCAATTTTTAGTCCATTATCTCTCAAATCGTTTTCTCTTTCAGTGTTCTGAAGTCTATCACTTCTGTTCTGTTCTGTCATTTCAATTCTCTCCAAATAAATGATAAAAATATTTCATTTTATTTCAATTTATTTAAATCGCAAAAAGATTTCGATAAAAACTAAATATATTCACAGTTTTATTAAAATATTTAAAGCAAAAAGTTTTTCAGTAAACGATAACATAAATACTCTTTTGTTTTCTTCTTAAGAATTCTTAATAAAAACCTTCAAAAGAAATTTCTTTATGTTTCTCATGAGAACAATCTTTTGAAATGTTTCACTTTGAACATGATCATCCAAAATTTTGCACCAGTAATAGACTAAACACATTTTCAAAAAATATTTGTGTTTTAAGAAAATAAGTTTTATTGTACTTAAAATTATTTTTTCTGAAACTCGCTATAAGTTAACAAAAATATATTATTTCTATTCATTCATCATTTCATTAAATATTAATATTTTTTATTCATTAATAAATTTACAAAACATATGTTGATTGGAATTTATTTAGTATACCCAAGAACAAACAATCTTAATTTGATATTATTTAAGAAAGTTATCAATTAATCTGAGGATTTGATTCTTTAATTATTTACAAAACATAAGTTATGCTAGATCAGCAAATTTTTTCTTCTTCTTTTTGAACAATGATGAGGATTTGGACAGTGCAAGTTCATTTTGTTTTGTCTTAGGAACTTTCTCTTATAAGAAACTGTAGTATTGGGCGTATATATCATTGAGTGGCGACTATTTCTATGAAGTTTGAGGACATAAGGAATGCAAAGCCAGTGAACCCAAAAATTGAGTCCTCTATTAATTTTCGAAATATTTTGGTTTGATTTGTGTGAAGAGCGCCGTATTTCTCATCCAAACTACTCTTTCAAATAATTTGATCGGAAGGCAAAGAAACTGACTTTGAATTAAGTGTAGCGACAACTCATTCAATGACCTTATAGTCAGTTCTTTATTGCAATTGACGACAATTTATTATATGGTGTGCATTACTCCCACTTCTTTTTCCAAAAATCCGATGACATTTACTCGAATTAATTGATTTCCACTTAAAGCCTAACAAATCAAAAATATTAAACAATACCCTTGGGATTAGTTTTTAATATTAAATTCAAGAGATATCCAACTCTTGTCCAACGATTCAAATATAAACGATATAAACAATATAAAGATTATGAAGAATATGAAGAATATGCCATTTTTATATTCTTTTTGGTCGACTTTCAAGACTTAAAGATAGACTTTCAAAATGAGAATACCTTTTATATGAAACAATCAGACGATTAAATGTTTGTTTACAAAATCGTGTTTTGGGTTTTAGAAATGAATAAAAACAATAAACTTTTATTAATATTATTATTAAAATTGTTTTTAAAAATATATCATTTAGTTTTGATTCAAATGACAGTCATATATAAAAGGTATTCTTATTTTGAATGCATGGGATTCTCATTTTGAGTCTATCATTAAGTCTTGAAAGTCCGCCAAAAAGAATGTAAAAATGCTATAAATTCGCCACAAATTAAGGAAAATTTCAGTCTATATTATATGATTATTATAATTAAAAGAAAAGCATTATAAGCTTAAATTTAAAATTTATCTTGATAATTAACTGCTATAACAATGATTTTTACAAAAAAAAAATTCAATCATAACTATTATTACAGTAGAAGTTCCCAGGTGTGTAGGGGGCAAATGCACACGAAATCTGTACACAACTCAGAGCATACACAGCAGGGAAAAAGATTTTTGTTTAAAATATTTACCTCAAAATTTTGTCTTTATTTAGAAAATAACAAAAAATAAGAAATTTAGTCATGGTAAATCATAGATAATAGGACAAAAGTCAAAATAGATTTTAGAAATAGTTGATGCTTTTTAAAATAAGCTTGCACATCTTCTTAAATAAAGATTGTTTTTATATTAACTTCAAAGAAAACCTTTTAGGTATGAATCCATATATGAGTGCATTATATAAATATGAATCACATAAATCAGAATTTCAACAAAACATTGCTTTAGTTATAGTTTTTCGACTTTAATATTGTTTAGATTTTTTTTATTTTACAACACTTTTAATGAAACTTTTAATGAAAACTTCACAAAATACAGATTAGTTTGAAAACTGTCTGTTCCTAATCTTCTTTGTCAAAGAGTACTCAACCAAATGTGAAGAAAATAATTAGTTATGGATTTGTTTTATAAAGCGTTACTTTTTTTGTGGATAAAAATGATATAAATTCTTAATTAATAAAGTTTTGAAAAAATGAGAATTTACTAGGATAACTGGAAATATCAACTTGTACCTGCTTATATTCTACGAACACTCATTTATAATGACTAAAATTTGAATTAATTGGTTATAGATTATAAAAACTCACAAATACTTAGTTTAAATATATTTCTATATTTAATTGAAGTGAAATTTGATTGTAATTTAGGTACAGTTACATCATTCTCACTCTTCTAATGCTATCGTTTTCTCTTTTGGCGCATTGGTTGGCCTGTATTTGGTATGTAATCGCTGTCGCAGAAATGGAGTCCAATACGGATGCCTGGGATGTCGGTAATTTACTTTTCTATTTAACATTTAATAATTTTTTGATATATTTTAAGCAATTTTTTAATTAAATTTTAATTAAATGATATTTGGGATAGGAATGAGAACTAGGTGATTTAAACACATTCATGATTGAAATAAATTTTCAAATAACACATATCTATAATTTTTTATAAACTTTATATTATATATAAATTTTTCATATTTTGAAAGATTTTCAAAACGAAAATATGAGAAAATTTTCGATTCATCCAAATATAAGAATATTTTTATTGAAAAATACTGTGAAGTGATTTTCTCACCAAAAATGCATTGAAATGTTTGATAAATAGCTTTTATGAAAAGCCAACAAAACTATTGTATTAATAATATAAAAGAATTACAAAATCAGTAAATAATTCACAGACTATTCCTCTGAGTATTGAATCAGAACTTAATAATGAAAAACAAATTTTTGTTGACTTTTCTCGAATTAATCCATTTTTATTTGAATTCATTAAAATCCTGTTTAGAAACAAATAAATGATTTTATATTTGAATTTGAATAATACATATACTGTAGTTTAAAAACAATTGACACAAATAGAGTTATATAACATTGACTTTATGTTAGGAAATGGTTTAAGAAGTTTATTCAAAAATGACCAAGTATTCAGAATTGCCAATTCATATATCTTTATTTCTTTTTATTTAATATTTTTTTGGAAAATGATTTTCAATAAAAAAAATCGAAAATTTTCCAAAAATGTAATTTTATAAAATCAATTTCCAAAAGCCTTCAGAAATTTTTTTTATCGTTTGAAGAGTTGTTTAAAAACACTATTTCTTAGTTCTCAATATTCAGTTCAAAAGGAATGGCATAAATTTTATGCCATAAAAGAATTCAGTTCTCTTCGAATGTCTTATTTTTGTGTAATAATTCTTGTTTTGCATTAAATATTAAATTTTTGTAAAATTGTTTTTATGTGAATTATATTAGGATTTATGCGTCAAAACATTTACTTAAATAATGGGCTCAAAAATGTTTACTTTCTTTAATAGATATTTTGTTTTTAAAAGTTTTCTATTAAATTGAAAACTTGTGAGTACTTCGACTTATTAAAAGACAGAAATGTAAAGTCCAGGTTATTTCAACTATTAATATAACTCTATACCACAACAATATTATTACTAATGAATTTGCAAATTTTAATACAGAGTTCAACATTAACAAGGACTTATTTTTCACACTTTATTTACATATGATATAATAAGAATATATAAAAACAGAAAAATTTATACAAAAATTTAAAATCTTTCAAAATTATATGAATTATATTTGTAATACTTTGATGGATGACATTCTATATCACTTTCTGTTACATTCTTTCTTCTAATTGAATGAAAGGGTGAAAAAACTTTTAGAAATTTAATTAATATAATAGAATAGAATACAAATAGTATACAAATTAGCAGGGATGGCAAATAGGGGGTATTACTCGTATACCCCCCTGGAACGGAAAATGGCCAAAATACCCCCCTGGGATTTTGAAAACCTTAACATTACGTCTATGGGCAAGCACTAGGCCTGTCAAGGTTTTTGGCCTCCAGGGTGGGGTATTTTGCCAAAATTTGCCCCCTGGAAATCGAGTTCATTTGCCATCCCTGCAAATAGTGAAGTATTTGGTATTAAAAATGTCGACTCATTTAATATTATTTTTAGATTATATTTTGTTTGAAAATTTATTGAATTAATTGGTTCTGAAATGAAAGGATGGTTACACCAATTGAGTGCTAAACTGGGATACGACGCTTCAGTTCAGAATCTGACGGAATTCTCCTCATATATAACAGCCCTATATTTCACTACCAGTAGTCTAACGAGTGTTGGCTTCGGAAACGTGTCGGCCAATACTGAGGTCGAGAAAGTGTTTTCGATCTTAATTATGCTGATCGGGGCTCTGATGCACGCCGTCGTCTTCGGTCAGTACTATATTACATAAATTGGTTTTTGTGATATATATTCACTTATTATTATTTAAGGTAACGTAACCGCAATCATTCAAAGAATGTATGCCCGCCGTTCCCAATACCAAACAAAACTGAGAGATCTTAAAGATTTTTTCAAATTACATCAAATTCCTAAACAATTGCGACAACGAATGACTGACTACTTTCAAACGACGTGGTCTCTCAATAATGGCATCGATCACAATGAGGTAGTGCTCAGCACAGATCACAATCATATTTTGAATTTCATAGAATTCTTCAAAAAAAACCATAAATGCATTTCAAACCATTTGAACGCATCTCTCTCTCTCTCTCTCTCTCTCTCTCTCTCTCTCTCTCTCT
>JAQIXI010001764.1:0-12321 GCA_034700165.1 Galumnidae sp. Gr-Ori-00277 | reverse complement strand
TACATGTTTTTTGTTTAAAATCAAAAATAATTATTTAATCTTGAATCAAAATTTTTCAAAAAATCACTTTTATAAAACACCATTATTCTAGATTATTTTACTGAAAACTGTTCGAAAATCGGACGATCCATTCAAAAATTATCATGATTTAAATAGGTTACGATAGTTAATATAACGATCGTATATTACTTGGTTAATTATTTTTGTATTCTATAAATTTTAATTCATTCTAAAAGTTTAATTCATTTGAAAAATTTATTTGCTAACTGTAAATAATGTCGATATTTTATCTTTCAATAATCAAAAATTTTTAATTATTAATAAATGGAGGAAAAACCCAAGAAGTCTGTCCCAATATACTTTTATTTGAGTAATAAATTCAATTTAGAATTTTAAAAATAAAATATTTTTATTTCAAATAAACTTTAAAATTTTACAAAATACTAATTTAATATTGATTTACCTTAATATGAATTTTATTTACATTTAAAATTTGTCTTTCAGAATTTTATCAAACTAATTAATAATTGATCTTCATTAATTAATTCATAAGTTATGACAATTAAATAACTTTATTAATAAAAGCATATTAAAATCAATATAATATTATATATTAGCTTCTTTGCTCTTATTAACAAACAATTGAAATGAATCCTAAAAAAAATTCTCATGTGTACATGGTATATTTTTTTAATAAATAATCTTAAATTACAGTTTGGAAAAAAGAAATTTTGTTATTTCAAAATAGTGAATTTATCTTGGATTTATTTACCATTCCTAGATAAACTTAATTAAAATAATTTGTTTATAATTTTATAAGCAAATTCTGTAACTATAATAATAAGATGAGTTATATTTTTTTAATTTCTTAATTATGTTTTTTATTTATTTTAAAATATTTTTAAAAATATTTTTAAAAAATAGTTTTTTTTTCTTAAAAAATTCTTTATTAGTAAATAATAGAAACAGTAATACATGAATAATATGTTTACATACAGGTATATAAATACAAAAAAGTTCGCTGGTGCGTTAAAAACTGCAGCAATAACCGCCCGGCGATTGACGCCCCGACGAGATGTACCATTACATACCAGGTATACAGTACACATATGCTTACATTAGTATACCGGGTTGAGCATATATTCATAAGTGATCAACAAATAAAATAAACCCTAAATACAATGTAAAACTTTACTAAAGTAACCAAAGAGCATCTGGGAAACGCGTTTCTCAAAATCCATAGTTAATCTCCTCGGTAATACGATCCCTGACATGTTTGAACACAGGACAAGTGCGAGAAGATTCTTTGTGATCCGTAGTATCAGTTCAGTTATATTTCGCATTAATTGATATACATGCAGAACTCGTCTCCTTTAGCGTTATCTGACACTATTTTATTGGCAGACATAATATTTATCATATTATCAATTAATAAAAGATTAACAAATTTATTTAATAAAGTTTTTCTAAAAATTAAGCCTAGATTATTTAGACATAAATATTAAATTTGTTTTTTTAAATGCAATAATGAGAAAAAGTATACTATTAAATTAAACTAACTCTTTAAAATGTTTATAAATATTTCGTATATCATTTGACTTTTATTTCTTGGTTAAAAAACTCTTAATTTAATATGGATAAATTCAAGTAGCTGATTAGTTTTATGTTTTATCATTATAAATTATAAATATTCTACACTAAAAAATAATTATAAAAAATTTACAAATTAAATGAGTTATTAATAACTTATTTTTATAAATATAATTTTGTTTAAAAAAATAATTTAAAATTATGAGTTACTTTTTCATGTAAACAATTTACTTTTAAAAAAAATTATCTTGAATATAAAAATTTGTTAGTAAAAGTTTCCGGTTAAGAGTCAATTCAAAAAAAGACTAATAATTTTTGATATAATTTTTTAGAAATTTTTTTATGAATTACAGTTTTCAAAATTAAAATAAATTATAATTTCATATTAAATTCATTTATTCAAAATATAGCTTATTTATTTAAAAATAAATTTATTATAGTGAAGATTTGGAGTATGACAATTAATTTAAAAAGTTTGAAAATTAAATTACAACAAATTATGAAAAGGATAAACGTAATTTCAGACAAAGTAAAAATTGATTTCAAGAGAAGAGTAATTTTTTAAAAAAAAATTTAAAAAAGAAATTGCTCTTCACAAGTGATTAATTACAAACAAATCTTAACCAATGTTTTAATGAATGATTAAGTAAATAATTTTTGAAATTTCTTCATTAATATCAAATTCAAACTTAAAAATAGTAAAAATCTTTTAGTTTGTCTCACATTTATTTCCAAGCAAGGTGATAAATGCCTGATGAAACTTTTGATATTTTAATTTAAAAATTGTGTAGGCATAACTTTTTGTATTGTTTATAGTCAACTAGCTAAATTATGCATTAATCATTTATTCTGTTTATGTTCTGCATACCTTTATAATGTGTAACCCTTTGTTATAAATGGAATATAATTCTTGTAGTCTGTCTGCAATGTAATGTTGTGCACACAATTAACAATTTATTAAATTTCAAAATTTTATATATTAATATTTAACTTAAGTTTTTAAAATATTTCTATATTCTTTTTTTTCAAGTAAAATTTTCATTTTGATTTGTATAAAGTTATTATAACACAAATTTTCCTGGGTTATATTTAAATTTTGTTAATTTTATTAATTCTTGCCATAGTGTTGATCTATGAACAATATTTTTATTTAAACTTATCAAAAATACTGGCGAGTATGATTCATAATTACAAATTTCTCTTGATATAATGAAGAAATTATTTTTTAAATTATTGGAAAAATTAAACTATTAAAATAATAAAATTTATAAATAATTTAAAAACTGTAATATAAACATTGAAATAGACTTATATTTGTTAAATTTAAATAAATATTTTAAGTGGCGAATTAAATGATCTTTAAAGATTTTATAAGAATTTTAATAAGTTGAGTTAAATTTTTGAAAAATTTAATCATTTAAACAATTATTTTGAAATATTCATAAATATATGTCCAGAAATTAATTAGGATTGTTTCTCATGTATTAATAATTAGTAATAAACATAAAATAAATTATAGGCTTACCTTAAACTAATCAATTATAATTAAAAAATTTTCATCGTATTTAAAGAATCTATTAAATATGTTTCAAAATTTAATTTATTATAAAAATTTTGTTTTAAAAATAATTTAAAATAATAAATTGCTTTTTCATTTAAACAATTTACTTAAAATTTTATTATCATGAATATAAAAAATTGATATTAATAGTGGATGTCTGAGGGTTAATTCCCAAATAAGACTAATAATTTTTAATATAATTTTTAGGGAAATGGTATATAAATTACAGTTTTAAAAATCAAAATAAATAATAATCTCATATTAAATAACTTGACGGTATAATTATTCATTTGAGCAAAAAATATTATCTCTTTTTGGTCTATATTTAGCGATAAGAACTGGTTTATAAAATTCGATAAAAACAGTCGGAGTGTTGAAATTATAGTCCGCAGAAATAGTATAAAGAGTAAAGATTAAATCTTTAAAATTGAACATGCTAAAATTTACAATAAATTTAGTTTTTTAATTTAGAATTTTAAAAGGACTGAAATCTTTTAAAGTTTATTCTTATTATATTTTGGGTTAAATTTTGGAAAACGTTATAAATTGTAGCATAATTTTGAGACATTAATAAAGATATGTCGAGAAATTAATCAGGGTTATTTCTCATATATTTAAAATTACTAATAAAATATTTTGATATGTTTACGTACATTTTAATAAGATTTCATACTAATCTTCATATTATTTCTGCGAACTATGGTTGAAGTCTATTCCTGCAAATTGTGGCGAAGTCTATTTGATGTATAAATTTGCGCTCATTATTAGTACCGAAGAGAAGAGTCGTCTCTCCTTTTATGATTCGAAAAAAGTCCACATTAACTGATACTGACTTTGAATTTCCATTTTTTAAAGCAGTCATTACGGAACAGGTATTCAGGGGATGTCAGGTAATTCTTTATTTTTCGAATTAGCAAATTGTTGATTTAGAATCATAAAAATGCAACTCCTATTTACTCGAATGTTAATTCATAATACACTGTGTAACATAACTACACTTATATTCATTAACACTTGAGTACATATGAATTTTATTTTTATGATTCTAAATCGACAATTTGCATAAATTGTTGCATAAATAAAAATGAAAAGTAATTTTGGGTCAAAATATGTAAATGTTATTAATTGAAACAAATATTTGAAGAAATTTAATTAATTTGAAATTATAATTTTTTTAAAAACTATAATTTATAAACATTTTTCTTAAAAATTGTATCCAAAATTTTTAGGTTTTATTTCGGAATACAGCCCCAAAAACCTAATTTTAATATAAAATTTTGAAAATAATTATATTTATATTTTAAACTAATTTGTAAAAGAAAAAGAGTTTTTATAATATTTAATTTGTTAGCAAAATTATGTTTATAGCAAGGATGGCTAAAGGTCTCGACTCAAGGGGGGTGCTAGGGTGGGATATTTTGGCCTGACCCCAGGGGGCTCAATTCTTAGAACTTTTTTTTTACTTAAGTCCTGACTTAAGTCTCAATTCTTAAGTAATATCAATATTAATATCAAATTTGATATCAAAAAATAAATAAAGGAAAGGGTCGTCCAAACAGTGAACTGAGACTCAGCTCACAACACTTAGAAAACCATGGATGAGGGTATGGTTTATGTTACACACTTTGACACAGAGAGTTAAGGAAGGGTACGACTTTTAAGCTAAAAATAATGGGGTTTTTAGCAGGGATGGCTAAAGGTCTCGACTCAAGGGGGGTGCTAGGGTGGGATATTTTGGCCTGACCCAAGGGGGTATAAGGGTAGGGTATTTTGAAAAATCACCAAAATCGCTAAAAATCACATATTAAGGGGTTTTTAGGTGTTTTTACTTATAAATTCATACAATTCAATCATATTTAACTTATTATATCACTTTTGAAGAAAAAACTTAGAGTTTTTGACAAAAAACGACTTTTTTCACGAAAATTTACGAAAAATTCGCTCTAAAACTGTAAATTTTAAGCAGTTTTCTTTATTTTTTCTTATTATTTTCAGATATTTTACTAATTTTTAACTAATTTTTTCTAATTTATTCTCATTTTTTTCTAGATTTTTCTCTTTTCGATAGGGGGACCTACCAATTTCTTCTCCAAGGGGGGTATTCCGGAATACCCCTCCCCTTTAGCCATCCCTGGTTTATAGAAAAATTAGGGAATCATTTAATTTGTTATTTTTGTTGATAATTTTTTTTGTAGAGGTTTTAAAAGAATTGAATTAATAAAGTTTTGGAAAATAATACTTTTTTTTTGACAATAATTAGTATAATATTATTTAAAGTTTTTATTGATTAAAAAACACTTAAAATGTTTTATTCATTCCGATTATTTAATGGGAAAAACAGCATTAATATTTCATTTTTATATATGAGCCATTCATCCAGGTTACATCATTATTTTATTAATTTATATAAATTTATTTAATATTAGTTTATAATTTATTTTAATTTTAAAAACTGTAATTTATAAAATCTTTTCTTAAAAATTATATCAAAAATTATTAATGATTTTTTGAATTATTCGAGGTAATGTTAATATTTAAATAATATAATAATAATTTAAATAATATAATAAACTTATAATACACTTTTTAGAATTTTCTAGAAACAAAATAAAATCAAGGGTCAAAGTTGGCGGATAAATTTTTATTCATTTGAATTTATTAAATATTTCTCCCATTTTTGTAAAATATTTTCCTTTTATAAAAAAATTTAATAACATTTAATAAAATCAAATGAATAGAAATTCAATATTGATTTCAAGTTATTTATTGATTGAATACTAATTTTTTTATTCAAGTTTAACTCATTTTAAATGATTAATTCTTTTATAAATGGATTGTTATTAGTGTGTGTAGGAACTGAAATTTAAATAATTCATTGTTAGAATATATTTATTATTTTATCTAGACTTTTAATGTATAGCTTATTTAAAAGTTATTTTATAAAAGGAAAATAATTTTTATTCGAATTAATTTTTAATTCAATTTTTCAAAAGCTCTTTTAAAACTTTTTATATTTTGACTTAGACTATCTTTTTATATTTACTATTTTGTTAACAAATCAATACCAATAAATAAGATTAATAAAAAAATTCAAACAGTAAATTATGTCGTAATTTAATCTCAAAATAATCATTAATATTTCAATTTTCGTAATTGGAGTAAACGTCGGGAAAGATTTATTTTATTAAAAGAAAATTAACATAAGATTAATTATTAATTACTCAATAACAACTTGTTACGTTATATAAATTTACATTGATAACATTTTTCACGGTATTATTTGAGGAATAACTTGAAAGGTTTTCCATAATTATCGTTAAGGCTTCGAATTAATATTGGCTTTTGGCTGAACTTTATTTTCCATCAAATTTATTTTTATTTATTTATTTACAATTAAAGTGCAATTTATTCATTGTTTTATTCATTAAATATCAATTTAATATGATTTAATAGGAAAGTTAAAGGATGGAAAAGATGTCCGTTTCCAATTCCTGTATTGGAATTTGCAAATTCATTAGTAAGTGATAGACTAAAAGTGAAGTGAAGTGTGTCCTTAGAGTTACACAACAGCAACTCTTAAACATAAGGTAGAGTTTTATATTGCATTTATATTGCGCGGGAAACATTGCGCAGAGTACAGTATTTTATAATACTGTAAATACAGTTGGTCCTCCATTTAACCGAATTGTTGGTGCCAAGAAAATGATCCGGTTAAATCGAATTCTGGTTATATGGAGGATATATAGAAAATACATAAAACAAAACCTAATGTTTATTGCAATTCATTTATTAGTTAAAATATCAGTTATTTTTGATTGTTTTGAGGTTTAAAACAATTCTTATATAAATTGTCCTCTAATTTGTTGACCAAATCAAACGATTCTTCGTAAAACTCGTATTGAGACATGAATTTTCTAATATAAAGCGAGTTAAGCCATGTTTACCCCTAACTAAAGTGCTTTCTCTTTCAAAACTGAATGGTTCATTGGCAGACCATTACTTGGTGCTTTTGAGACAAATTCAGCTGATTTTTTGTAAATTATCTGATACTCAGGTCTTTTCAATGACTATCTTTTTGATGGAAGAGATGATTCATAAGTACTAATAATGTTATTCTTCTGGCGTTTAAAGTAATAAATAATGTCAACCCTTAGTTTATAATCTTTGAACTGATCGATGATTTCTTTTTCACTACATTTACGCAGTAATAATGTAGTATATAGTTTCGTTTTACACCCACCCCCTGTTGTATGTTTTTACTGCCTCTACTCCTCCGATAAAAATCAAGTACCGCAAATACCCCTAAAATTGGACGGTAAAAGTAGCACTCTGTAGCCGCCCAAAAAACTGATATCGGCCTCTTTGCCTGTAATTTTGAGCCCAGAAATGCTTAAATATAGACGGTAAAATTAGTATTCTGAGACGGCCAGAAAGATATAAAAGCCTCTTTTGCCTGTAATTTTTAGCCCTAAAATGCTTAAAAATAAACGGTAAAAGTCGTATTTTCTAGCCGATCAAAAAGATAGAGGGCCTCTTTTGCCGGTAATTTTGAGTCCTAAAATGCGTAAAAATAGACGGTGAAAATCGTACTCTCTAGCCGATAAAAACAAATATTCTATACGTTATTCTGTAAATTATTACTCCGTAAATATAGTTTAAAATTGTCAGCAAAAGCAGTTATTTCTTGCCGTTTATGTCATTTTTGATAATTTCACTCAAAAATGTTTCAAAATAGTCAACAAAAGTCATGCAGTCTAACCGTTTAAGTAAATTTTGATAGCTTTTAACTCATAAATTTTTAAAAACTTTAAAACAAATATATTTAATATATTACCCGTAAAATTAGTGAAAATTAGTAATTTTTCATTTCACCACATGTTTATTATCTAGCAAATTTTGACAAACTTGAATATTTTTATAATAAAAATTATATAACAAATTCTTATTTAGTTTTTATTCATTCTTATAAAATTAAAATTTTAATCATATAATTATGAATAAAAACTATTTGGGCTATACCCCCTGATGGCCATCACTGATTAACTTGTTAACAATATTCATTAAACTGGTTTAAATAGGTCTTATTGTTTATAATTTTATATTTATATAAAGCATTTATTCATAAAATAAATGAAATTTCATAAACAATAAGTTATTGTCAATAACACATCTTAGATCGAATTAAAACGAGTAAGATGTCAGTGATGGCTAACTTTTTTACCAAACAGACTCGACGTCCGATACCGAAAGCGTTGTATTGTTTCGTCGAATACTTTCCATTTTATAAAAGCTTTTAGAGAATGAATTCCTTATCGTTGGGCCAATACTCTTCTTAGCCAATAATACAGTTATGTAAAAAGCTATTTTTTGGTTATAAAATATTGTATAGTTACCCAGTAAAATTTGACTAATATAACACGATAACATTTATAAATAACAACAAGCTCATTCAATTATTTTTAAATCTATTAATTCAAAAATTTTATTAAAATTCAAGAAAATCGAAGAAAGTTTAGTTAAATATTGAAACACATTTTGAATTATGAAGTTTTTTATATCAGACTCTATTTTTAAATATATTTATTTAATGAAAATAATATTAGTTTATTATTTTTTTATTATTACAACTTTCAAATAATATATTAAAATTTAATAATTTATGTAAATAAACCTTTTAAGACATAATAAGTTCGGTTTTAATTTAGGAAATTTTGTTAAAATTTTTTGCTTCGGATGTAAATATTATTAAATTAATTTTTTTAAAAGTAAAAAGTTAGTAAATAATACTCATAATTATATTTAAAATTATTTGTGATTTTGTTTTTTTAATTTCATTATTATTTTAATATATAATTTTCTATTTATTCAATTACAATTTTTTCATTTTTATTTTATAAACGCAAGTTAAGCCTCAAATTAATTTTAATTTTAACTTGTTAATAAAATTTAAATTAATGAATAAACTTCGCATTGAACTTCATAAAAATTTTCTTACATAACGTTTGCTCATAAAATAAATACAGTATAATAAACAATAATTCTATAAAACAACAATTTTAGAGTTAAACTAATAAAATATTTCAAAAGATTTGCATTAAAAACTTTTTTATAGCCAATTTTGTTTTGTTTACATCAAATTCACTTAATAGTTATTATTTCAAATTATATTTAATAAATGTTATTAAATTATTTGCCATTTATTTAAAGATATTTTATATTCTTTGGAACAAATTTGATAGTATTGTTTGGGAAACTCCCAGAAACTCTCAGTGTCATGGCTGAATATATAAAATGAGTTTATAAACATTACTTTATATCATTTTATAAATATTTTACTAAAATTTATTCTAAACAAAGCTTAATGGAGGAATAGAAAGAAATTACTTAAAATGCACACATAAAAAAGTGACTCTCTATTTTTCCAAAAAAATATTAGTAAATTTAAATTATATTTCAAAAAAATAATTGAGTAGTACTTACAGTTTCATAAATTATTTTTTAAATATTTTTACCGTTCATTTTTATACAAATGAATCGTTTGTATATTACTTAAACTATTGATAAAACTAAAAAATGAATAAAGCTCGATTAAATAACAAATTAATTTATACAAATTAATTTTAATTTTAAAAAATATTTACATGAATTTACATAAAATTCTTTTCTATGTTTAATTTATTATTTTTTCATATAGTTTATTAGAAACCAATGCAAAAGTTTATTTTTTAACGAAGATATTGCTTTTTTTTAGTTCCCTCATCAACTGAAATTTCTAAAATACTATTGTCCAAATGATTAGACTCTAATCATTTTCCTCTAAAAGAATACTTTAATTTTCTAATTTTTTGCAAAAGTATCGTTATTTTTCTAAACTCATTGTTATTTGTTTTATATTCGGCAAAAAATACACTTCAAAAAACTGTTATATTTTAAAAGTCATTCCATTTTCAATGGAATTGTAATTCATTTCACAATTGTTTCAATAAATGTTTTAGTTTTGGTTTACCGAAACTCTGTTCATCCATTTTGTCCGATAATTCCGCAATCAGTGCCAAATTCTGGAACGACCAAAAAATTCTTTATTGGATATTACTTGAATAATAAGTAACTCATTAGTTTAAAACTAATTTACCGATCGATCGTTAAGAATAAATTTATAAACAAATTACTAACTTTTCCCTAAAAATGTTACCCAAATGTATTTATTTCAAATTCAGTTGCTTTATTAATAATTTTTATTGAAATATTGACCACGTTTCTTTAATAAGCTTTATTATTTGCATCTTAATATACTATTGCCTAATCTTGGTTATAATATGTGATATATTTCTCAGTTGTGAGACATTTATATTTGAGTTTCAGGTATGGCTAAGATTTGGTCAATAGTTTGGAAACAAATTTATATGGCAGTCATAGGACTGCCTCAAATTAACAAAAAATAATAAATTGAAAAATATTTGATTTTGTTTGAAAAAACTGTAATTTATTTTCCAAATAAGTTTTAAATAATCTAAAATATTTTTCATTACATTAATGGTTTGCGTTTATATATGATTGTTTTTATTTTTTAAACTTGATTTAAAAAAGAATAAATTAATAATAACAACAAATTTGTCTATATTTTTATCTAATGGTTAATTTGATAATTCCTTAGAAATAATTTAAGAATAAATTTGTAAACTTATTGTCTTGTTTAAACAATTATCAAGATAATAGAAATTATTATAAAATTTTTATATTTATAAACTAATTATTTTCAAACATTGCAAATTAAATTATTAATCATATATTAAATATTTTTTTTATTAAAAACCATAAACGTTTGGGTCAAAGGTCATAGGTCTAATATATACAGATTTTAAAATCAAATAGTTTATTATTAGGTGAGAGTAAAACTCCCACATCGTAGTTCTAAGGTTAATATAACAATTTAATATTTAAAACTGTAATTTTTAATAAACCTTTTACAAATTTTATCAAAATTTTGAGAAATTTTATATTGGATATGGAGACAACTCATCCTTTGTAATATAAAATTTTAAAAAGATTTCTAAATAAAATTATTTTTATAATTAAATAAAAATTTATTTTTTAAAGTAATAGTTGTGAAATAAATAGCCAGAATAATGTTATGAATTCAATTTTATAAGTTAATTTTAAATATCTTAGGTAATTACAATAAAAGAGTTCCAAAAGATTAATTATAATTTTTAAGGAAAATGTTTATAAATTACAGTTTTTCAAACTAAAATAAATTATAATCTAATATTAAATGAATTTATTCAAATATTGCTTTTTTATTTAAAGAAAAATTTATTATAGTTGAGGTTTATTTAAAAAGTTTGAAATTTTAAATTACAACAAACTATGACAAGAATAAACTTAATTTCAAATAAATTAAATATTGATTCTGAAGAAAAGAGTAATATTTACAATTTAAAATAAGAAATTTCTCTTCACCAGTGATTAATTCTCAACAAATCAACAAACAAATTCCACATAATATTTCAATGAATGATTAAGTAAATAATTTAATAAAAAACAGTTATAGTGCAAACATTGATTAAAGGCTAAATCACCCTGTCTTTAACCAAGATATTATTACTATCGTAATTATTAAAATAATAAAAATATTTAGATAATTGAAAATCTGTAACTCAAGCATTAAAAAGACCTATATTTGTTAACTTTTAAATAATGTAATAAATGGTTATCCAAATAATAGCTATATAGAAACGTAATATTAAATCACTATTACGTATATAATACAGTCTTTTTCATAATAGGTTGGAATATTTCCCATATTTGACTTGTTGTTTTAACAGGGTTATAGTTAGAATTTTAAAGTCAAAATTTTATCACTTATTTATCTAATATCCTAATTTATAAATATATAAAATTTTCAAAATTATCAAGTTAATTTTTGAGATTTAATGATTTTTGTAAAGTATGACAAAATCTTGATAAAATAGCCTGTCTCTCTTAATTCCTACAAGATATTTGAAAAATTCCAAAAGAATCTCATGTATAATTGGAAAGAGAAAATTTCATTTTCTGGGTTTTGCGATTAAACTAGCAACATTATTATAATAATTTAAAAACTACTAATTTTAGTGCTTCACTAAAAAAATCACTACTCAAAAATTAACTAAGATATTTCAATTCTGTTT
>JAQIXI010001763.1:0-12321 GCA_034700165.1 Galumnidae sp. Gr-Ori-00277 | reverse complement strand
CGAATGAATCGTTCCCTTATTAGGGACAGTACAAATAATCGTTTCCTTATTTAGAATTATTTCTTACAAAAATATAACACTTTCGTTTCCTTAAAATATTGGCAAGTAATAAAGATATTCGTAAGCTTAAATATTGCATATATTAAAACCGCTTTCGTTAGCGTATAGTTAATAAATTAAGGATAAGTTACGAGTATTATAAAATATAAGAAAAGGTGTATAATTCCTGTTCGATATCTTTTAAAGCCGCGCGAGCGAAACGCGGCGTAGAATCCCAATATTTATTTCCTCAATTCATTTTTGAATCTTAGGGTTTTGTGGTCGGTGTCGTGAGAGGATCCTTAAATCCACCACAATCTTAAAACAAATAGCACTAATTCCCAGCGGACATCGTAGCGCGCAAGGTTTGAACATGTCAGGAACTGCTCTTTTGGGGGTCTGTTCACCACAGTTGTTCTTAATTTAAAATCAGTTTCATAAAACATTATTAATATAATTTAAAACGTCATTTTGATTATTCGCTATCGTTTTTGTATTATTAACCATAATTTGTGTTTTCAAATATTCTTATTCGTGCGCGTTTAACAAATGGGCATTCCGTTCTCGTTGGGTTATGATTGGTAAGGAAAAGCCTCGCATTCGTATTTTGTTTCCTGAGTCTAACGTTCGCGGATTCACAAGTCCAGCACTTTTGTTTGCTCTTGTCATTTTTGTGTTCACAGTCGCGTAAGTTATGCTCACCGGCGCAGTGGGCGCAACGATTCGGTTTTTTTTTTTTTTTAAACAGCTTTATTATCAGAAATATCAATAAAACATTTACAAAAATAATCTTATAATATATGAATTGTTACGAAAGCTTATCGTTTTCTTATCCTTAAATAAAATATTCAATCTTTATCTTAAAATAAAATTGAGCGTTAAGAGTCGTTATCTTAAGCGTAATTAAAAGGATTATGTATATATTAATTGCAGCTCTTTTTTAATCGGAAACGGCAGCGGCAATCCCAACTAGGGGCCGCTTCCGTAATAATATAGATCATTTGTCTAACAATTCATCTCTTTAGAGTCAAAAAGCCGTGCTAGCGGTTCACGGCGATATACATCTATTATAATAAGTCTATTGTAAGCGGTTCTGTGTTAGTCTATTATTTCGTAATCTTATTATCTCTTGCGTTGAGAGGGGTCGCCACGTTATTCGTAATTTAAAATCGGTTTCTTAAAAACATTAATTTGATAAAAACATCAGTGTATTGAAATATTCTATCCATAATTTGTGTTCTCAAATATTCGAATTCGTGCGCGTTTAACAAATGGGCATTCCGCTGTCGTTGGATTATGATTGGTAGGGATAAGTCTCGCATTCGGATTTTGTGTTCTCAATCTGACGTTCTCGGATTCGCAAGTCCAACACTTTTGCTTGCTCTTGTCGTTTCTATATAAACATTCCCGAAGGTTATGCTCACCAGCGCAATGGGCGCACCGATTCGGTTTGGGATTCTTTAAATCTTTGTCGCATTCGGAAGAAAAGTGATTCATCTTAAAACATTTATAGCACTGTTTGATGGCTGAGAATTCATTTACGAAAAAGGACTCGAGACCGAGTGACACTTTCCGCCGTTGTCGTATTGCGTGAAATACCGGAGGGGAGCACTCAAGCACATAACTCGCAAATTCATCATCATCTTTGTGTTTCGGGGGTCTTTTACGGAAGCGTAGTTTTAAAGCTTTTTCAATCTTTGTCTTTCCCAAGGCGGCGCGAACGTGTGGATTTGACTCAATTATATCGGCGACGATATCGCTATCGATGGCCGAAGACGGTACATCTTTAACAATTATTAACGGGTTTCGTTTGCTTGCATTTTCTATTGTAAGATTTGAATTATTCGTCAACACTTCTTTTACTTTGTCGCGAGCTTCAGCCGTCGGGAGGTCTATTCTAATTGTATTATTTCTAAGTTGGGAAACGCCTTCGAATCCGATTCGGTGTTCGCGAGGTTTAAATTTTGTGCGGATTTCACAGTCAATTTCGTTGTGTGTTAGCTTTGTTTCCGGATTCGTTGGCTTAACTATAACTGCAAATCTTTCCGGTTGCGTGACGCGAGGATTTGAAACATATACTGATTTATAATTCTTAACAGCACCGGCATACGATGTCGAGGTTGTATTCATTTTAGCAATATTTTCCCTTATTAATTTTATTTCTTCTTTCATTTCCTTTTGTGAATTCATTAAAGAGTTGAATCGGCATTCGTCAACTTCATTGTTTTTATCGCTTTCATTTTCGTATTCCATTATTCTTTTCGCTATTTCTAAGGCTCGTTTTCTCTTCTTCATCGCTTTCGTGAAGTCATCAGCTCCTCTCTTCTTAATATGTGCAGGTATAATAAGTGTCTCAATGTCGTTTAAAAGATCAATAATTTCTTCCGCATATATAGCAGGCCTTTTGAAAGCCGAGCCGATACTACATTTCGTTTGCGTTTGTTGACTCGTTGACGCTGTCGAAAGCGAAGTATTCTGGGAATTAACCGAATTCGTTTGCCCACTCATATTTGGATCTGTATTTTCGTCTCCTCCTCTCGGATTCTCAGTTTCAGAAAGATCTGCCGAATTCTTATTCGTATTTTGGTTTTCGTCACCTCCACTCGTAATTTCGATATCCGCTTCTATATTTTTATTTGTTTCTGCCATATTTTTATTAAAATCCGTTATTATTTCAGTTCTAAGATTTGAAAAATCGTTTTTAACTAGTCCCAATTTTTCTAATTCCATCAGTCTTTTGCCAAGTTTATCAACTCGTCTATACTCCTCATCAGTTAACTCGCGCACCCCGTGAGCAATTCGCATTTTATAGTACTCGTCAATGCACGAAGACATCTCCGCATACGAATACGAAGCAGTTTCGTTTGGGATAATTTTCCTTTCGTTTCCTTTTCCGGTTTTCTTAATAAATTCATATCTTTTCCGGGTTTTATCGTAACTCAGTCTTCCAATCTCTACAAGTCCATTCAATATCTCTTCTACTTCAAAGTGTCTCTCCTCACAGTCACGTGTGCTTCTATATTCTCTGAAATAACTTCTGATATCCGAATCCGTTAGTGCCGACAAGTCAATATCGTTTTCGCTGTTCATTGTCTTTTGAGTAGACGCTTGCGTTTTCGAGGTACTCTCAAGCGCTTCCGTTCGCGTATTCGTATTCACAATCTCATATCTATTGGGATTATCAACTTTTTTAACTTTTCCTAGCTTTACCAAAGCGTCAAATACATCGTCCAAATTGTCCCTTCTTCTTAATGTGTAATCTGTCCATCCATATTCCCCTTTAAGACTATAATATTCACTCAAAAGACTTTCTATTTCTTCGTAAGATAACTCTCGCGGAGCTTTTCCGTAATAAGCAGCCATTCCCTGCAAATAAGAAGGCATTCTTTTTCGTGTGCGTATTCGTTTTCGTTTCCTTAATAATTTCTTTAACCAATCAAATTACACGATTAAATAATCACTACATTGGCCGTAAATGGCCCGAGTTTTGACCAGAAATCACTTAAAATCCAAAGTTTATGCCAAAACACAAAAAATTAAATAAAAGTTTCCACTAAAAACAGTTAATTAACACAAACTTGGATGAATTAAAATTCGCAAAAATGTAAACAATGCCTTTCAATGGGATTCAAAATGGCTGCCGTCGATCACAATATTTAAAACGCAATTATTTAACTAAATATAATTAAATTATCAAAATTTTTTCTCAAAACAGTTCCAGGCAATTCTTATAAACATAATATAATCAAAATAAACTATTAAAAATCAAATTAATTAACTAAAATCACAATTGAATTGGAGAGCAATTTGAGAGTCAACTGCTCTCTATCACAGACAGTGGCGCCCCTCGCAACGATTCGGTTTGGGGTTCTTTAAATCTTTGTCGCATTCGGAGGAGAAGTGATTCATCTGAAAACATTTATAACACTGCTTAATAGCTGAGAACTCATTTACGAAAAAGGAATCGAGACCAAGTGAAACTCTTCTTCGTTGTCTTATCGCGTGAAATATCTGAGGAGAACATTCAAGAATATAATTCGCAAACGAATCGTCATCTTTGTGTTTCTGTGGCCGTTTGCGGAATCGTAACTTTAAAATATTGCCGGTTTGGGCCAAGGCATTTCGAACGTGTGGATTTGACGCAATTATATCGCTGACGATATTGTTTTGAATGGCCGAAGAAGGGACATCGTAAACAATAATTAATGGATTTCGTTTCTTCGCATTTTCTATTGTTAGATTCGTATTCGTTTTCAGCACTTCTTTTACTTTATCACGAGCTTCTGCCGTCGGGAGGTCTATTCTCACTGTATTATTCTTAAGCTCTGAGACTCCTTCGAAGCCAAATCCGTGTTCGCTTGGTATAAATGTTCTGCCGATTTCGTTAGCGATTTCACTATGCGTGAGTTTCGTATCTGGATTCGGTGCCTTAACAATAACTGCAAAACTTTCCAGTTGCGAATCGCGGAAGTTTTGATCATATTTCGATCGCTTATTCTTAACAATATTTGCATAGGAATCCGGAGGCGGTTTAACTATAGTTTCCTTAATTAATTTAATTTCTCCAATTAATAATTTGAATCGGCTCTCGTTAACTTTTTCGTATTCGTCGCTTTCGTTTTCGTATTTAAGTATCCTATTCGCTAATTCTGAGGCTCGTTTAACTTTTTTCATTGCTTTTTCGAAATCGTCGGCTCCATATTTCTTAATATATTCTGGTTTTATAAGTGCCACAAAATCGCTTAGAAGATCAATAATTTTTTGCGCGAACGGAGCAGTACCTCTATAGCCGTATTCGATACTGCTTTTCGTTTGGGTTTGTTTATTTATGGACGTTTCCGAAATAATCTGAGCTTGCCGTTGACGTTGTCGTACTCGTATCAAGATTTTCATCTCCTCCTCTCGGATTTCAAGTTTCAGAAAATTCTGCCGAATTCGCAGCCGTTTCCGTATTCTTATTCACTGTTTGATTTATAGGCGTTTCCGGCGAAGATAGCGGTTCGACTTCATTTCTCTCAATTTGGCAAGGGATTCGTATATGTTGCTGTTGTTCGGTCTCATTTCTAATTCTTGTTCTTCTTCTTTGTCCAGTTTGTCTCACTAACTTATAACTATTCCAATGTTCGTCAAATTCCACTCTTCCAGACACTATTAGGCCATCTAATATCCCCGTAACTTCCAGGTATCTTTCTTCGTCTGTGTTGTATTTTAAAATATTATAATCCTAAATAAGAGATTCAATATCTCGATTCGAATAAGAATGCGAACTCATCTCTTTTTAGTAATAGGAAAGCTTGTCGCTTTCGTTGCCTTTTTCGTTTCGTTTCGTTTGCGTAATGTTTTGTCGTTTCCTTAACCAATCAAAATTGCAATTTCAAAATCACTCAAATTTGCCAAAATGGCCCGAATGTTGACCAGTGGCCATTCACAACACAAAATATATGCTTATACTCAATAAATAAAATAAAAATTTGGACTCAAATCACTTGATTTAACACAAAATTATTCGCTTTTAAATTGTAAACAAATGAATTCAAAATGGCTGCCGTCACAAATAATATTTTAAACGCAATTATTTAACAAATTATAATTAAATTAACAAAATTAATGTTCAAAATAGATTTAGGCAACGCTTATAAATAAACTATAATCAAAATAAACAATTAAAAATCAAATTAAACTATTAAAATCACAATTAAATTTGAGAGCAATTTGAGAGTCAACTGCTCTCTAAGACAGACAGTGGCGCCCCGTTCTCTTATACATTCTAAAGTAAGATATATTATTTACTTTAAAATTTATAGTTTTCTAAAATCTCTGTCTATAAAACTTGGATATTCAAAAATCACAGCCCCCTCCTTTTTTCTTAAATTCTTTATAATTTTAAATATATAAATATACTAAATAAAATGTATAACGGTAGAATTTTTATTAACTTTATACAATTAAAAAATTTCAATTACATTCTAGAGTAAGATATATTATTTACTTTAAAATTTAGTGGGCCTTCCGCTTCCAGTGGAAGTAGGCCTTCCACTACCAGTGGAAGTAAAGGTGACCAACTTTCTGGAATCGGGTCCCATTATGGTCCAGTTGGACTTAATACTCCGTCCAGTTAATCTTTTCACTCGAAAAATGACTCTAAATTCTGAACTATTTGAGATAAATTAAATCTGTCTTTAACAGTGTGTGCCATGATCCGCAGATATTGTGCATAAAACAAGGTTTGAGGGCAAAGCCTATAGTCTCTACATTTACTGCTTTATCTAGAGTAATAATTATGTATGTATTTGTAATACTAACAAAACAGACACATACCTCCTTGTCCCTTAATTGCTAGCATAAGCTTATATGTTACCCGTTAATATTCAAAGAAATATTCTCCCGTTACTAATAAAAGACCTCCCTGTCCCCTCCCGTTACTAATAAAGAGAATGGTCTCTAGAGAGCCACAAACCTCCCTGACCCTCCATTACTAGCATAAGCTTATATGTTACCCGTTAATATTCAGAGAATTATTCTCCCTTTACTAATAAAAGACCTCCTTGTCCCCTCCCGTTACTAATAAAGAGAATGGTCTCTAGAGAGCCACAAACCTCCCTGTCCCTTAATTGCTGGCATAAGCTTATATGTTACCCGTTAATATTCAAAGAAATATTCTCCCGTTACTAGCAAAAGTGCTCCGTTTTAACACAAAACTATAAATTTACCCGTTAATCTCTGCAAAAAAGCATTGTTGTCTGTTGCAAGCAAAAAGCGGGGGGGGGGGGTGGGTGGGCGGGTGCGCGTAAAACAAATACATATACTACATATCACTTCGTAAATGTAGTGAAAAATTTTCATCTGGTAACGTAATCGGAATATAATGGGTACATTCCAAATATACTAGTTATTTACGAACATAGCGATGTTAGGCAATAATCACCTTGGTGATTACTCGAGCACATGTAGACGCATAACATACTTCGGTATTCGGGAGCTCTCATAGCTCAACCGGCACAGGCATACGCGCGGGTAGCGGCTTCTGTGAGCGACTTAATTAGTGATAGGTATACCTGTACTGTGTGTGACACTTAAATCCGTAGTCATAACAACTGTTTCTCGGGTCTCGAGTTTAGAGTCATCTTCAAATTATTGATCGAGTTTTATGTCATTACTAATTTAATGCTTGAGTTTAGGGCCATTACTAGTTTAAGACTCGGTCTTTGAGTCTTGAGTTTTTGGAAACACTATTTTAAAGTTTTAGAAAAGTTTAGGACTCGGGCACTTAGGTACACTAATACAATTGTACACTAACTATAAGCATAAATTACTAAAAGAAAGAGTTGATGTGCAGGATTATTCATAGAGTCGTGTGATGTGTCACTACTCACCTTGAAGGCAACGCTTCACTCCCGAGACTCAAACGACTCATTACTAATATTTGTTACAAAACTGGTATTCCTGCCTTTGCCAGTATTAAACGCAATACATGTATCAAACATGAGATCAGCACATGTACAACATGTGATGATCACCGACTGGCACAGAAGAGAATTCCCATCAATTAAGTTATTTTTAGATTTAAGAATACACTAAAATGTTATAAAATTTTACAATGATTGACAGTTTGTTAAGATTGGAATTTTGTAATTAACATAAACTGTGAGACCGGTTTGAAAACAGCTACACTCGAATGAGTATAAAAGGCGACGGTTTTCAAACAGTAGTCAACACTTGTTTTTCGAACAGTCTTGTAATCTCTTCTTAAGAAGTGAATAAAGTCATATTTTAAACTCTTTGTGTGCTACTCTCTTTGGTCGTCGCTCTCTATCGTTGGTCGCATCTATCAACCGTTGGCTCGTCTACACAATCATTGGCTCGTCTTCACTCGTTGGCTCGTATCCTTTAACCGTTGGCCCGTCTATTCAACCGTTGGACATACTCTCCTCGTTGGACACTCTCTCCTCGTTGGACACAAAACCTAAGTAAGTACTTGCCCTCTTAATCCTTAGTCTTGTCTTCGGATTTTCCTTAGTGGTCAGGCTCAGTAGGAGCCTAACCACAAAAATGTAAGGTAGACCAGACCAGTAGGGTCTGAGTTTATGGTAGGAATTGGGTGAGTCCTGGATTAGCCAGGATTGCTATTAGATAAGGCCAGAGATTAGCAACTAACCAGTCCGGGACTCTCATGTGAGTGACACTCACATATAGTATACCCACCCAACCATATCTACCCGACATTAGGGGGCCGACAGCCAATAGCCGCCGACCCCTCTCTCACACAACACTCTTTAATATAAAACTTTATTTAATAAGAAACAATAATAGAGACTACCAGAGAGACCGAGAGGAGCTGTCAAAGGCAGCTCCTCTTATACTCAACTTAACGGAAGTGTTGTCGAACTTTGTACCTTATGGCTCCCAACTCTCACAATATTAGGTGTGGTGGTAGGCATTAATGCCGACCATAGTTTCAACACCTTTACCTATCTTTTGCTATGTTTGCTAAACTTCTTGTGCACTTCCTTTCCTACTGTACTTTATTCTCTTTTATCTCTTTTTATTACTTGTCTGTCACTTTTACTTCCTTTCTAACTCTTTCATATCTTTTATCCTTTATCGCTATCTATGATCTTCCTTTCATTACAATACTAGAAAATCAACAAAATCGGTTAAGAAACAAAAAATTCCTAATAGATTTAATATCGCTGTTAAGGCAAAAATACCCATTGAAACCCATTATAAAAATTTGGATTTGTTAGAGGACATCAAAGGGAACAATTTTCTTGCTGGACACATTTTGATTGGACTAACATTAAACTCCTTAAAGTTAAGGCTATACCCCCTGTCAAGTGGTCCGTGGCCATCACTGATTGTATATCCCTCACTGACCAACAATTATGGGATTACAGTCTATAACTAAATAGAATAAAATATAATTATTTTTAATTTTTATTAAATTTAATTAACTTTTTACAAATTTGTTTAATTAAAAAAAACATTTCAAAATATATTTAAAATTTATTTCATTCATTTAATTTGATAAACATTTAATTAAAACTGATTTCATTTCAATTGATTTAAATAAAGTGTTGAAGAGTGAGACAAGAGATGGACTCATAAACCGTTTTATAATTTGCTTGAATTGTTTTTATTAACATTTAATAAAAAATTAATGTATTTAAAATCATTTGGGAAGAAATGAAAGGAAAGATATTTAGTATTTAAGAATAAAAATTAAATCCCAAAAAACTTCACAATTTTCATATCCTAAGCTAAGAACGAAAATTTTTAATTTGGTCTTGGTAAAAACCCTTGAAATTACATTTCAATTTTATTACTTTAATATTTTTCTTTTCTTTGTTATTCTATTTACCTAGTTTATTTTGGTTGAGAGACTACACAATAAATTCATATAATAGACTGTTCTCCACCTGTTCTCAAACAAATATAGATCCCATGGAATAACAAATTATTCGATCCCTTAGACTTTTTGAGCAGTGAATATGATGTGTTGGATAAAGTTTTATACAAAATTGAAAATGACTTACTAAAAGTAGCAAGCACATTCAATTTAATCTTCTTTGATTTTTTTGAAGTCCTTTTAGACTCTGTAACAATATATTTTCTCATAATTACCTTGTTTGTTTTTTCAATTTTAATTATATTAATTTATTACTTTTGTTTCAAAAATCAACAGAAATTAATTGATTTTAAAAGTATTACAAAAATATTAACAAGGTTAGTTTTAAAATGGCTTTTCAAATATTCATGAAATGATTACTTTTATGTTCGTTAAAACTTTTGACAAAAAAAGATAAATAAGAAATTTACCAAGGTATGTTTTAAAGTCGTATTTATAATAGTATCAATACTTTTATTTATTGACAATTCATTTTTGAATAAGATTTGTCATTAAGTCATTGTCAATAAGAACAAGGTCAACTTCAAAGTCTAAACGTTAAGAGGATAACAATCATTAATCGCTAGATTACCTAATCTTTTGATAATTCCAAGATAAAATCTATGAAAAATTTATTTCTATAAATATAAACACTTTTGCTCTAGGTCATTTTCTAGGCTCAAACTTCTAATTCAAATAAAACGAAAAGTTTACATGATAATTAAAAAATTCCAAAACTATTCTGTAGCAAGTATCAAGTAAAATGTTAATTCTAAGAAAATATTTTTCTCAAAATTGATCTTGTCACAAAATAACATTATTTATGTAGTATTTCATGAATAACTTTTTCCCCCAAACGATACCCAAATATGTTTTGAAGGTATTCTATAGAGTTATTGTTTCTGTAAACTAATCCGAAGAGAAACTTTTGGGTATCGTTTGGGGGAAAAACTTATCAATGAAATACTAAAGTTGGCGAAACTTCGGCAAAAGATTTTAGAAATTCATAAAATTGTTACCATGGTCAAAGCACCCAATGAGATGAATAAACGTGCAAAAAATTTTATTCTACATAAAGTAATTTAGAAAAAATGACAAATAATAAGAAACCAAAATCTTTACATTTCGTTACAGTTTATGATACATATTCGCAATAATTACTATTTTAATTCAATTTAAACAATTTTATTCAACAATTGATAAAATTGTAGACAAATCCGGTAAAAATTTTATGAATTTCTAAAATCTTTTGCCGAAGTTTCGCCAATAATTTAATATTTCATTGATAAGTTTTTCCCCCAAACGATACCCAAAAGTTTCTCTTCGGATTAGGTGGAACTTTCAAAAGCGTCAATTGAAATTTACGGTTTTAATTTCTTTTTCTGACACAAAATAAGCCCTACTTTTAATTCAATGATGACCCTCTCTTAACATATCTAGGATACATCTTTTCAGGTAAAATCTGGCCGCACTCATTTCTGTCTTTCCTTTCAAATGCCTCCCTTTATCAAAAAAAGTAAACTTAGAGTTAAAGTGGTTTACAGCTTCTGATATCACGAAAAAATGGCATTCAATTGTGGTAACAAACAGGATGCGATATTGACTTCAGAAGCAGACAATTCCGGAAATTTTTCGGGGGTTCATAAAGAAAAAGCATTTTGGTCTTCCATTTGTTCCATGTCTTCTCATAATGATAAAAGCCATTCGGAAACACTTCGAAGATGTTTGTAACGGTTCCCAAGTACAAATAATAGACTGACCTTTCCCCTTCTGACCCATGGTCAGTCAATGAGCCATACACGTGAATGGTTTCGTTATATCTCTGTTTTTTCATTGAAAAAAGGTATGTCAGCCAAACAAAAGACAAAGTTTGTATCAATGGGTGGTTTTGTGTTGGAGTCAATGATTCTGTAAATCTGATAATCTTTGACACATTATTATCTTCCACTTAAGAACTGATAATTTTTAGTGGACAGACAATCGAAATAGTGGACAGTCCACTGAAATAGTGGACGGATGGCCACCTCACTGATGTCACGATTCAACCATAAAATCATTAAATGAATTAAAAACTGTTTAAAATTAGAATTATTTCAAAGTTATATAAAATCAGTGATGACCATCAGGGGGTATAGCCCAAATACCCCCCTGTGATCGACGAAGTACCCCCCCCCCCCAGAGCATCGACGAAAAATAAAGAGAAAAAGTACGTAAGCAAGGTTTGAGGGCAAAGCCAATAGACACTATATTTATGGGTTTAATCTAGTATATCAGAATGTGTTGGAGGTTTATTTCAGAGCGAATAAAGAGATAAATTCAAGACAATTTGACCCAAGGCTATATGTTACCTGTTAATATTCAAAGAAATATTCTCCCGTTACTAGCAAAGAGCCTCCCTGTCCCCTCCCGTTACAAATAAAAAGAATGGTCTCTAGAGAACCACAAACCTCCCTATCCCTCCATTACTAGCAAAGAGAGTCTAAATTAGCCGTTAATATTCAAGATTTACTAGCAAAAGGCCTCCGTTAATATTCAAGATCATAAATTTATCCGTTAATCTCCGCAAAGAAGTATTGTTTTCCGATGCAAGCAAAAAGCGGGGGGTGGTGGGTGTGTGTGTGTGGGTGTGTGGGTGTGTGCGCGCAAAACAAATACATATACTACTTATTATTTCATAAATGTAGTGAAAAAGGAAAAATAAGAGAAAAAATTAGAGCAAAATAGCTGTAAATAATAAGTAAAATAGCAGAAAACATCAGGGATGGCCACGGGGTAAAATACCCCCCCTAGCCGCAAAAAAATTGTTATTCATAACTGCCTTAAAAAGCTGACCCCCTACTAATTTCCTTATTTTTCGAGCTAGAGCAAAACAAAAAATTTATTCGAATTCTACTCAT
>JAQIXI010001762.1:0-12322 GCA_034700165.1 Galumnidae sp. Gr-Ori-00277 | reverse complement strand
CCAAAATTTTTGAGTTTGCATGCTTATATTTTCAAAATTAACAAGAATTTCGAAAAACAAAAAAACACGTATCGACTCATTTTTGATCTAGTTTATAAAAATATAAGATTCAAATTATTAACTTTTAAAACCTTTGTGTTCTAGGTGTTACTCACTTATTGAAAAATTATACTAAATATTAAAAATTTTTAAATGTATTTATATTGGTGCAAAAATTCCATAGTTGCAATTCAAAGGAAATTTTGAAATTCCTTTTCGTTCAGATTTTATTCAAGAAAATCGAGTCCAACATGTTTTTTCAATGATTGTATATGAATTAACGTTTGAGGTGATGTAATACGGTATTCATTTTGTTTGAATTGCGTTAAAATTAAAGATTTTTTTGAGATTTTATTTTTTGTTTAAAATTTGTTTTAAATTTTAGTAGATTTTCTATTAATCTGAGAAATAAAAAGAGTCAGCAAGCTAGATTTTTAGAAAATATAACATTCAATGAAAAAAATAGAATTAAATCTCAATTTTTAAACATTGATTCGAGTCATTCAGAATATTAGACTTTAATTTTATTTTTACTAGAATATTATTTATTAAGACTATGTAGTATTTAGAACCTTAATAATGTTCTACCATGCCACTTTCAAATAATTCATTGAACTTATATAATATGAATTAAATCAATAATAAATAACTTGCAAATAGTGTCTAGATTTTCAAAAGGGTCTTGGTCAATCCTTTGAACTTATGCCATCCATAAGCAATACATGGATGACTTCGGGTTCATATGATTAAACACATGTTTTTGCAAATCTAGAAATAATGAATTGACCCTGAATCGGCAGCTCTTGAACTTGACTAATGATTTACTCATTATTAATAGATTTGGTTTCAATTTTTAAATCACATTTTGCTCTCATTTTAGGTATAAATTGATTTTAAAGATTAATTAACGATTAATTTATTGTTTATTTAGTGTTTGATATAAAAAATGATTTCGAAAATGAGGACAACTCTTATTATAGTTTTCTTTTGCAATATATTCATAACGAATGCATTGAATGCTATAACAATCTCAGATCACCCTGGTAGTATTCACATATTTGCTCGTTAATGAGTATTAATCCCTATTAATCTTATCGTTAGACTCATCTATTTGTTCGGTTCAGACAGACTGCGATTCCTGTCTTCAGCACAAAGGATGTGCTTTTTGGAGATGTCTTTCTCCAAATGGAGGTAAGTACTCAAAACAAAATATGATAGATTACATTATAAGTTAACTATAGATGAACACAATAAGAATTGCCAATGGACCACTGATTCTAAGCCTAAAGAGTGGTGTCCGGAAAAGTGGCACAAACTCCAGAACTGTAAGTCTCGCGTAGTTTTATATATCACTTAATTTATGTCTTCAATCAATTCCTGAACATAAGAATTGAAAGACATTTCTATTGTCCTCATAATTGTTAGAATGATTTACGAGCTTAGACTAACAAGAACAAAAATAAAACCAGGATCAGTTAGTGACTAGATTTAGACCAAAAAACTTTCTTTACTTTTTTTATTGAGCGCTAAAATTATTATAAATTGTTGACAAAGTTTTTAATATTAAAGGCATTAATATTATGAGTGAATAATGGAATCTATAATAATTGGTTTGCATTTAATTAACATTTTTTTTAAGTAAATCTAAAAGTTATTCAAAAGAGAGTCTTATATCATATTCTGAGACAAATAAATCAATCGAATGACAAATGAGTTTCCACAAGAAAAGGGCTAAAATTACTTTTTGAAGGACAACACATAATTTAGTCGAATATAATCTATTCCTTTCAATCGGTTCCGTCCACTACAGGTTCGACATCAGTTGATAATTCTGGTAATTCGACCGCTAAGAAGGAGTCCGTCAGTTATGCAAAATCATTGAAAAGTGGTTAGACTTAAAAGAGAATAAGTTGTGATTAAATGATTTTTATTACTAATTTGTTTGTAGAGAACGACGACTGTAGCATTCATAAGGACTGTGACTCTTGTTATAGTGATTCCAACTGTGCTTTTTGGTGGTGCAGATTGCATGATGGTAAATTATTGTTTATTTTTAAAAAATTAATTATCATTTGGATTAGGTACCTGGTCGGGTGATATGGAGTGTGAAAGTCCTCGAAGTCTCAAACCTAAGACACAATGTAATGGAAAATGGAAACGTTTGGAAATAGGGCCCCAAAATTGTAAGGGAAAGGGTTTTACAAATATATGACTAAAACACCAAATTCTTAGGTTCTTCGTTACATAGAAAAAATACGACTACTACTACTACCACCACTACTACAACTACCACGACTAGTACCACCACCACTCCAAAGACAACAACAACTATTACGACTCCGAAGACAACCACAACAACAACATCGACGACTACCACTAACTCAACAACGACTACGAAATTTCCCAAAACAACGACCTCTTCTTCCTCCACAAGTATTGATTATTAAAATAATTTATAGTCGAATAAATTCTCGGTTTGGTTTACAGCCAACTCCACTCCCGTTCCACATGAAGGCAGAGAAAAATTAACTGGATGGACTATCGCTGGAATTGTAATTTGTAGTGTAGTCGCTGTATTGGTATTGATAGGAGTTTCATATAAAAAAGTTATGAAGATATATAGGGCTCGCAATCCCTATCGTACTCTTAATGATTGAAAATAATGTTAAGAATATTAATAACTATTTCCTGTTTTTTATTAGAAGCGGTTTTTTGTTCTTAATTTGTTTGTAATTTTTGGTAATAAAAATATTAAATTAATTAATATTTGAAATTCTTGTTAAACCCATTCATCTGTTAAATGAGATTTTGAAACCAATTTATAGTTTGAATATATGAATATTTTATTGTCTAGGTTAAATAATTAGACAAAAACCTTTCTAAGCAATAGAGGAGAACTTATTTTAATATAATTGTTTGGTTTTGTTATTCTATTGCAGAATATTTTTATTATAAGTTTCTGCAAATTATCGGTGGATCACAAATAAGTTGCTTATAGTAAAGTGTAACTTTTAACAAGGTACTTTAGGCTAAATCTAGTATAGTTTGCTCCTAAATATCTGCTAAATTAAATCTCATTAGGATTTATTTCAATGACTTTCTCTGACCTTTACCTGACTCTAGAAAATTATATCTTTTAAATTATTAATAATTAAAATGTTTTACAAATATTTCTCATAATTTTTATGATAAAAATATTTTTTTACTTTAAATGCCATTAAATTCTAAAATTTTGAGTACAGTTTTATTTTAGTTATTTACAAACTATTGATTAGAAATTAGGATAGGAATTTTTGAAATATGCGCTTGAACATTTTAGTAAGTAAAAAGTATACCCAAAAATAATGTTAAACTTAGAGATTTTTTGTGACCTTATGATGTGATTAATGGTTACACTTTCTTATACGTTAATGATATCCATTGATCAGTACTTTCCTCTATAATAAAGTTTAACCATGATACAACATACAGGAAAGGTGAAATATTTAATATATATTTGATTATTAAGGGGTATATTTTTTATTTGAATTTTATAATAGTATTTAGGAATTAAAAATAATTGCACCCAAAAATGCACCCTTTTTTCCGATACCAAATTAGAAATTTTAAATTAAAATTTTTAATCAATAATTTAATTTAAAACAAGTTTTGATTGCAAATGAGTTAAAAATGAACTTGTTCTATTAATAATAAATAAATGCATAAATATACAAGTTTTGATGAAAATCATTGAATTCTAAGAATTGAAAAATAAAAAACAGAAACGTTTTATTGATTTTATATATATTTTTTTTGTTGAGAAAATTAAGTGAAAAACTTTACACTTTATTTATAAATTGATTCACATTTATAGTAAAAACCAATATTTTATACTTTAAATTACATAAAACATATAAAGACAAAAATATTGAATTTCAATATATTTTTTTTTGTTTAACAAAATTATATTTATTTATATCATAATTTATAAGAAAAAATGTTCTTGGCTATAATCGTGACTATTGACTCAACAAATGAAAGGTTTTCTTAAACAGATTTTTCATTTTTATCTAAAATAAGTCTATTATTAAACAAAAGATTTCTTTGCTTTAAATGGTAAATGAAAAACTACTTTCTAAAGATATACCAAGGTAATATGACGGACAATTCAACTAATTATTATTAAAATAATTATGAATAAATATCAGGGATGGCAAATGAACTCGATTTCCAGGGGGGTATTTGGCAGAATACCCCACCCTGGAGGCCAAAAAACCTCGACCGAACTAGTGCTTGTCCATAGACGTAATGTTAAGGTTTTCAAAATCCCAGGGGGGTATTTTGGCGATTTTTCGCTCCAGGGGGTATACGGGCAATATCCCCCTATTTGACATCCCTGTACATATATTTAATAATATATTAATTTTTATATTTTTGGGGATTATTTGATAGATTAAGAGTAAAAATTATAGTAAGTTGATAGATGACCATGTTCATTGTTTGTTGTTTCACATTAGAAAATATTTGAGACAATTTAACAAATATTGAAACACTTTATACACAATAATTCAAAAAAGTGTTTAGTACTTAAGAAAGTGAGGGGTCATTTATTATAGAAATCATTATTAACAACTGTTTTTGAAATTTGTTCAGAATAATTAGAATAACCTTGGTGATTAATGATACTATATGTGCATTTTTAAAGTTCTCACATACCCTTCAAGTGATGGTAAAACTCAGAGGACAACAAATTTACATTTATTTTAACAGAAACTGATTTTTTTGAAATATTTACTGAATTCTTTAAAGTGATTTCTAAAGTAATTTACCCATGGTGATGCCATTTTCCTATGTGCTTTTGTGATGCCATCGGTTAAGCGTCAAATAATTCGGATGATTTAGTTTTTATGTTGAGATACATATCTTAATCTCAGATCACATTAAAGACGAACAGTTCATTTGTTGGGGAATGTCGTGAAGACAACGCGTTGGGGAACGTCTCACCGATACTGTTGTCTGAGTTCCTGATATGCCATTCATTCGTCGATTTGTGTTATTTTGTTTGCGAACGAAACAAATCAAAGAAGTGATGTCTTCCAACTGTTATTTCAATACACATTTAGTTAGTAATTGTGTGAAATAACTCATTAAAACAAATTATTCTCATTTTATTTGAGTTAAAAAAATTTTATTAATAAAATTTAATATTATTTGTTTACCCAGCAGCTTTTTTCTTATTGTGAACTAGCTAAAGAAGCCTAACAACGCTTATATATTCTTTTCTTAAAATAAAATCTTTTATAATTTGGAAATATTTTAAGTTTTCATTAAAAACATTTCCGAGAATTTAATGCAATTCCAATTCCTAAGAGCTGAAAACTGAGCTAGATACTCATTTTATTATTCATTTTGCTAGTATTGAAAGGTTTAAACTTCATATGAATATAAGAGGTTTAGGTTTTCTCCAGAGAATTCAATTCTAAGTAAATTTCGAAATAAAAGTTTTGAAAAACAATATTTTGTTTTCGATCTTAAGTTTTGAATATCAATTGAATGAACACATTTCACTTATAGCATAAAATTTTAATACATTAATGTACTTGATACTCTTTTAATTGAATAATCATAACTAACAGTTTGACTATATTTGATGTCATATTTATCGCATTAAATGAGATATCAGTTATGGCTTCTAATACTTCTTTCTAATATCAAACTTAGATTAATCAGTTATCTTCTTCTTCCATTAATTAATATATTACTCTCTCCCTATCCCTCTCTCCCACTCTCCCTCCCCTACAAATGTAATCGATTAAAAAAATGTTAGCCAAAAGTTAATTGAAGTCAACGTTTGTGTTATTAGCGCTAAAATAATATTAGACATAAAATGGTTGCAAACATTATTTGATTTTTATATCATTTATATATGGCTTAAGAGTTGAATTTATTGGTCAGATATGTGGTAATCAACATAAAAATTAATGTGTTTATCGATGCATTTAAACAGGAATCAGTGCTTTCCTACAGATTGTCCTTATTCTCTTCCAACAAAAATAATGGAAAGTCAATATAATTAATAGGGTATTGACTTCGCACCGCACGACTCACTCATCCCTTTTTTACAGATCATAAAACCCATTGAAATGATTTTTTTTCAAAAGTTGTGAATCGATGTATAAATTGAGATATTATTCTGAAAATGAATCTCAAATCCAATACATAATTCATTCATTCATTCAAATAAAAAAAAATAGAAAACGATTTATATATAAATTATGAGAAGTCGTGACTTACTTTGAAATTCTTACTCATAAAGCAATAGATGAGGGGATCGATCAACGAATGGACTATTGATAGGAAGTGACACAAGAAGTACGAACACACATAGAAGTAGTATTGACCCATAGAATTGGTGGACCTGATATGAAACAACCACATCACCAAATTGAAAATCTGCAAGGGCATCCAACAAACGGCAAACGATACTACCAGAGTGCACAACATCTTCACCACCTAGGTAATAAACCAATTTTCATTTTAATAACTGAACAGGGATTTTGTGTTAAAGATTTCAAACTTCTTCGATCATTTTAATAACCAATTTGTTTATCTTGATGGTTTCTGAGTATGTTATAAAGGTCATAAATCTAATATATTTTATAAATTTCATAAAAATTGATTAAGTATTTTTAAAAAATAATCAAGCACAAATTATGAAAAATTTAAAGGTTCTTGCTTATTGATTGTTTAATTAGTATTTAAAGGAAAATTAAAAAATTACTTTTTCTTAATATTTAGTTATTGTATAAAATATGTTTTAAAGAGCTTAACAAAGCTTTATTTACCATGCTTACAATTAAAACAAATTAAACTTTTTGATATACCTTATTTTTTTATAAAATTGGGCCTAGTTATATAATGAAAATATCTAAGGTATGAATTAGTGGGACAATTTCACCTATAGTTTTAAAATAATTTTAATCTTGCAAAATTAAAAACATTATTACCAAAAAAGGCTCATATTTCACCTTAAATTTCATATTAATCTTCATAAAAAACTCCTGATTTTAAGCCAATGACTGTATATGACATTACACTATGGAATTGAATGAAAGCCATCCATTCGTTGGCAATTATTTTTAGAAAACAAATTCAGTCTTATTTGACTTTTAAAAAATAATTTTAAAAATAATATTGATCTTGGTGAAATAATTTTTATTAATATAAACAAAAACAAAAATCTGGATAAAATTTAATGCAATTTTTGACTTAAAATCAATGTTTACTACAAGAACTGTCACTAATTCATATGTTTACTCTTTTGAAGTTTAACAAAAATGGTACAAGGTACCATATATTTTAATTTAACTTTAGATGAGTTTGATTAAAGCCTAGTTAATTGTAATTAATTTAATTTTAATAATTAAACTCTGATATAAATCATTAATTAATTTAAAATTAGTAAAAATTTCAGTCAAAATCAAATTTAATAGTTAACTAGCTAAAGTAAAAGGCCTTCAATTTTGACTTATTATTAATTAATATAATTAATATAATTATAATTAATATCTTAGTTTCAGTAATTTGGTTAAAATTAACAGTTGTGTACTGTATTTGTCAATACAACTGATATTTGAGTATTTTTTTTTTTTAAAATGAACATGTTCATTTTTAAATGATTTGTTTATCTAGTACAGAAAATTCTCAAAGGAATAACAATTTTTGAGTGAATCTTTATAATTACAGATTCTAGATTAGTCACCATGGGAATTTTATATTGAAATAGGTATTAAGTTCTCATCTTGCTAAAAATAATTAAGTATGTCTACAAAGTTTAATAAAGTGACTTTTCCATTAAAAAAATCATCAAGATAAAATTTATTTACAAGTATACGTCATATAAGTTGAAATAAATACGAGATAATAACAGGGAAGAGTTTTCTTTTGGTTTACATTAAATTTGAAATTTGAGTAAAAGAAAAGTTTTCTAAAAGAAATTTATCGAATCCTAAAAAAAAACAGAAGTGAGTTCTCAGGTTCTCAACAGAAGACAATTCCATTTGAATTTGAGTTTCTCTTTTTAAAAAAATTTCTGGTTAATGGTATCCTATTTTGAATCATGGTTATTTTGCTTTTTTTAATCATTATAATTGAGTCAGAATAGTACGAGATTACATGTCTATTTCCATGTACATTTTACTTGGGTAAATAGTAAAAACTCAATATTATCCTTGGTTAAATATTTTTCTTTTATCGAAAAACACATCAATAAAGATATGAAGAAAATGTTTTTAACGTTTAAACCATTTTCTCATAAATATATTATATGTTTTTATATAATATTTGATGAAACGATAGTTATTAGATTCAAAGCGAATATTTTGGCCGACAATAGATAGCAAAGAGTTTATGAGGAAAAGGGAAATGTTTGACATCTTTTTTATTGCTTTCATCTAATTTTTTTCAGTTCTAATGTATTCGACAATTAATGTTTGGTTAACTATTTCACCAAAACTTTATTTATATCATATAATGTTTGTTTAGAATTGAGAAATAACCTTGGCAATTGTATTGTATCAAGAAAACTTAAACAAAAGTTTTTTGTATCGATTTTTTAAGTTTACAAAAGGAAAAATGTCTCAGAATATGTTTTTTTTATGAATCACAATATATTGATGTGATTTTTGTTTGATTTAATGGTTTACCGCTTGGAAGCAATAAATTAAAACTAAAATCCTTTTCTTTTCTTCAAATAATCACTTCTTTGACGTCGAATTTGTTGACATAAAGTCATTTGAGACGTCAATTAAGTGAATAGAAATATTATTTTATATTTACTAAAATGTTTTAATCGTGGGTTCATTCACTTTCTTACAAATCTTTTTAATATATTTTATTTGAATCAAAAAAATATTTCTGATGAAAATAAAAGGAAATAACCCACACAATGACCCCCACAACAACCCTTTGTCTGTTCTTTCAGATAATTTATATAAAAGAAGAATGATATGAATGACCTGAAAATTCTTGGAATGAGTTATTAATATTAGGACAGTTGTGACAAATTCTCGTTTGTTTGTTGTGTCGCTTATAAATTAATGTCAATTCCGTCCGTCGATTGAATAACTCTTCTAAGAAGAGAAGTTCTCATTTCTTTTATTCATTTATTCAGTACTTAATCTTATTTTTTTTCGGTGAAAAAGTTGTCTTTTTAAGACTTTATCACTAAATTTTCAGTCTATTATTATTCTGAAGTCATACTATTTTATATAAAAAATTAAGTTACAGTCAAACACATTTGACTGTTAAATGAAACACAAATGAGGGTTAAAAAGACAACAATAAAAGTTAAACGAACACAAATGTAAATTACATCACTCATTAAAAACTACATAAGAGATGTAACAATAATTTGTGTTCTTTTAATTTTCATTTTTGTCTTTTTAACACTTATTTGTGCGAATGTAATAGTAAAATGTGTTTCACTGTAAATGAAGTTAAATACAAAAAAGCAAAGAATTTAAGAGAATTCACTTAATTTCTTAAGTGAATGCAATGAATGGAATGATTTCTATGCTATTAAGAGAATAAACCGTACAATCAATTAGTGTTTTTCGACTTTTTTGTGAAAAATCAATCAAAACATAATAAAAGATCGAAACCTTTTATCTCAAAACAGATTTTTCACTGAATTTCAATTAATATTTAAAGTAAATTATTGAATCACAAAAGGATTTTAATTATTTTGTAGAATATTTTAACTAAGGATTATCAGTAATATCTAGAATAAATTAGAGTCTATTGTCTAAATTAGACAAAATTGCATTTATTTCAACAATCATTACGTCTCTTACAATAACTATTTTTACTGATTGTGTGACTGCAAAGACTATTAGGACTTTTACAACAATTATTAGAATTTTTGAATTTTCATTTAAGATTCGATATCATTCCGAGCTGTAAACAATTTCATATATTTATAATTTGTTAAGAAATGGAAATATAATAGATCTTATAATTGGCCAAAAGAGTGAAACAATTGGCCACTAAAAGAAGTACAATACAAACGATAATAATTAAACATTTGAGTACTAAAATCAAAGAAACGTTCGCTATTTTTGTGTGAAATACAAAATTGTGTCTCAAATCTACTCAACTTATAAGAAGATAAATCAAATCTTTAAGAAAAGATGAGACCACCGAAAGAACGCTAATATTTATTGTATTTCCAATAAATTGTTATAATAATAACATTTCATTTCAATTCATAAATGAAAACTCAAAAATCCTAACAATTGTTACAAAAGTTCTAATCTAACCTCTAATTTAAGTTCTAATCTATCTAGTTAATAGTTTTTGTAGTCACATAATCAGTAATAGTTATTAGGGTTGTACAAAAAGAAACTTTTTTCCCTTTAGAAACTTTCTAGAAAGTTTCTCTATGGGGCCATTATTATAGAAATACTTATCGAAGAAATATTTCTACAAAAATATAATGGACCTCTTCATAGACTGAGAAATATTTCTAGGAAGTTTCTTTTGTACAATCCTAATAGTTATACAATAATTGTTGAAATTAGTGTACCATGGTACCATGGTACCAATAGTAAAAAGAACAAGTTAATTTTGTTTATAAATTATTATTAAAAGTAATTTATTTCTTAATGAATTCATTTTTTATTTAAAATCTTTTTCTATTTTTATACTTTTTATTTATGGTAGCGATAAAAATCACCTTGCTCTTAGTAAGGGAAATATTTTCTTATGGCAATCTATTATTAAGATATAAACTGTTGATAAGATAAGATAAACTTAAAAATCTTTCTTAAATTGGTATTTATTGAATTAAACTAGATTAGATATTAAAGTAACAAAACTAACAAAAATGATCTTGAATGTTTCAAAATAAGACAACTATAAAAATATAACTTATAAAATATAATTCAATTCATAAAAATAATGTAAGAATTTCTTACGGTTTTGCACAACTCACTTGACCACGACTGTGGTATGACCTCTCTATGACAGACAGTACTGTTTCGGTAACGACTGTTTCCCTCTTCAGTGCCGACTAAAGAGTGAATCCACTCTCAGTCCCGACTCATAGTCAATCGTATGAGAGAAGAATATGATATCAGCAGTAATTTATTAGCACTTATTAGCGATTTTAGCATTTCTTAAGTTCTATACATTTATTTATTTCAATTCAATAAATTCCTCTCCAGTTACAGCTCACCCAACACAAATTCTTGCATTATTTTTATAATTATGTTAAAACACAACTGCCAAAACTCAACTTGATTAATTCAATTCCTTTTCAAATTTAACTCTTTTTACACGAAATTGACTTTTCATAGGGCAAAGGCTCCCAACCATTCCTTTCCCTTTAGGGATAATTTTACGTAAATCTTTGAACCGAATGATATTTTTAACCGAAATTATATTCAATACATTATAAAAATATTGATTTTAATTAAATTATGTCGAGTTTTGTTTTTATATTATTTCAATTGAATTAATATTTATTTTAGTAATTTAGCTAGATAAGTAACACTTGTACAATGTACATGCATGTAATTCACAAAATATACTCCTTCAATACAATAAAATAAACACCTACTTAAAATAATAAAATGAATGAGTATTTAACTGATGTTTATTTTATTCATATTATAATTTAAAATGAGTTAATTCATTTCAATTTTAAAAATAAAATTTTAAAAAAATACCTAGATAAATAGTTATAAAATATAAGTATAACACGTATCGAATATAAAAGTGATGTCCTTGAAAAATCAGTTAATTCTCTTATTTATTGATTTTCAGAGATTTTCTCATCTTATTATGAAATGTCAACTCAACTGATATTAAAAGATATTATTGACAGATTTGTCATTAGACTATCTAGCTTATTTTGCATTTTAAATTTTTAATATATGATAGCTTAGAAGTTATGCAATATTTTCTAATCTCAGTTAAGGGTTCTCTCACTTTAAGCTTTTAATAATAATGAAAACTTTGAAATTTTTGAAAATTGAGTGAAATTAAATATTTGTGTCCACTGTATATAAGAGCAGATGTTTTGGTAGAACTTAAAAGATTCGATCAAAATTGAAAAGTTTTTTCAATTCATTTATTTCAATTCAAGAGATTTATTTGATCAAAAACCTTTTTAAAGATTATGTTTTCAAGGTGTAAATTAGAGTTCCAACTTTTGGACATTTTCTCAACCCTTCCCTTCCCTTAATTCCATTTTTCAAACCCTTCCCTTCCCTTCCCTTAGAGATTTCATGAAAGGGAATCC
>JAQIXI010001761.1:0-12322 GCA_034700165.1 Galumnidae sp. Gr-Ori-00277 | reverse complement strand
ACGGACTCTCTTCTATTTTATGAGAAATCTATGCGACTGAGTATTGAAGAGAAACTTAAACTCAACTCCAAAGATATTGACATAAATGTTAGTCACAATATATGTAGTGCTAAAACCTTTGATTATTTCAGAGAACATATCAATAGTTTTGATAAAACAAATATTTTTAAAAATGAATTTGAATTAAAACTATCTAAACAATTGAATGCAAAAAAGTCTAAATTTGAGAGCGTTTTGAGTCTTATCAAAGAATACGGAAATAATTGGATCAAACATTTGAATGAAAACCGATTTACTTCAGAAAATGTTATGAATGAAAGGAATGAAAAGGTTTTATTAGATATAAATGAAAGAAAAAGTGGTGATATAGAGCTGGACACTATTGTTGAGACACATTTAAAAACAATATTTAAAGACTTATTGAATAAAAGAAAAGAGAGGAAACTATTTCTGAAGAAATCTTTAAAATAGTTTTGGTATTATTTGAGAAAAGCTTTGACCAAAAGTTGAGAACAGGTTTTTTCGACAAAATAGAAATGAATGAAATGTTTGAAATATTTCTGAAATACACTTTGGATTCAGTTATAAAGATATGTGATCTTAATGAATATCAAAAGGATTTGGAAGAGAATTGTCTGAAACTAATAGAAGAGAAACTCAGACAGTATTTTATACAAACATTAGAAAAAAACTCACAGAATACAGTTTGTGCTAAAAATATTATCAAACAATCCGTTGAGTCTTCTATTACTTCATATGAGAGCCAAATGCAAAGTATTATATCCTCAGGAAATGAACTAAATATAAAAAATTTCCAAAAACTTAATAATTTAACTAAAAAACAATTAATAAAAAAATTTCGAGAAACAAATGGAAGTCATTTCGAAAATGAAATATTTTTCTGAAGACTTCTATAAAAGACTTTTGTCAGAATATAGAGAAGATTTCATTGAAAAATTTAATATAAAAGAGGAGTATTTCTTAAATTTTGTTCGAAATATATCGCCAAAAGAAATATCATTTGGTATATATTTCGGTCGACATAACATACATTTCCTTCCCTATGAAAATGGATTCGTTACTCAATTTAATAAAATTGATTTCAAACCGAATTGTATTGCAATCAGTGATAAAATAATGGTTGGATCAGAGGCTAAACAATATTATCAACGAATAAATAGCCCTCACATTGACTTCGATATCAAAACTCTTCGATATCAAAAGTTTATTTGTAAATATAATTAAGAAATTCAAGGGTTAAGTGTCGAGTCTTTAATTGCATATCAAGTGTTAGACATTAAAAATGATGTCCAAAACCAAAGTAAAGCTCAGATAAATGACGCTGTGTTTACAGTTCCGACACATTTTAATATAAAACAGAGGAATGCAATGAAAGACATCGCAAATATCGCGGGATTTGATTCCGTGGAAATACTGACAGAAATAACTTCGGCCGCAATCGCTTACATTAATGATGACAACAGTAATGTCACCGGAATTCCCACAAATGTCTTATTTATTGCAATAAATGACAACTTATGTGACGCCGCAGTCGTTGAGATCAGTCACAACCAAATCAAATATAAGACTCATTTTCAACACAACTTTTCTGCTGAAGAGGTCTCGAATATAATAAATTCGAGAGGAATTCAAAATTATTACGATATAATTAAGACTTCATTGAAGTTCATAACCGATGAAATTTCGTACAAATTTTCAGACATTTATTTCTTTAAACAACAGTTTGTCGAAGATATCAATAGTATTGTAATTATTGGTTCATCTCAACTGATCCAAGACCTCAAATATTACATCAAAAACAGCTCAAAATATAAAGAAAATGTTATCTATGATTGCGATCCCATTGAGATGATAGTCAAGGGATCAGTACTTTATGGCAATCAATACTACCGTAGAGTAGATATAACCGAAGTATCACTTTATGATATTAAATACAGAATTCAATTGCGTTATTCAGACTCTGATTTACTTGAGTTGATTCACAAAAACATGTCTTTCCCCACAATCACAGATTATTCACTGGGAAATGTTCCTAATAATGCAATTCGTGTCAACTCTTTGGGTGATATATTTGTTGAGTCGATGACTATTCCATCGAATATTAAAACTGATTTGAATTTAAAAATAATTCAAAAAAGAATTGGCATCACCCAGGATAATTATTTACTTGTAGAAAAAGAGATTTTATAAAAAATCCTAATGAAATTACCGATATTTGAGCCTCAAACTCAATCATATCCTCAAACCAAACCCATTCCCACCTCCCAATCAGTTAATAAATCAACAGTCGTTTCAAAATTTGAGGAAAAGAGAAAAAAATTGGAAGAATATCTTAAATTAGTTGAGGAAAGAATGAAAAAAATGTGATAAAATGAGTGCAGTTTTAAGAGAAAACTTTGAGAAACTAATAGAAGAGTCCCGGAATGCCATCACATCTAAAGAGTCGACACTCAATAAACTTATGGATCAGAAAATATTTTTGGAGAGAATTATGGAAAAAACCGAACGTTTTGTTAAGCGATAAATAAATCAATTAATTTTTTATTATTGAGTGAATAAATAGTTTTTTATTTTGATTTATTAATAAAGTTATAAAATGACTATATTTACTTTGATTTATTAGCATATCTTTGCATTCAATTAACAAAGGAACATTTTATCTAAAATATATTGAAGTCGCAATATATTTTAATAGTTGGAATTAGAATAATTTTTAGCTTATATAAATTAGTTTTTGCATATGGTTAAATTTTGTGATAGATTCACAAAAAATTTTTAAAAAAGTTTTTACATAAACTTGAACTAGGAAGAACACTAAACTTGCATTAGTAATGTTTATTAAATAAACATATGAATCTTATGAAATTTAATAACAATTTTAATATTTTTGAGTTAAATTTAATGTCCTCTATCGATTACAAACAAAGAATTCAGGGTGGAAAGTTGGGTGGAAACAGCCATCCTTCTTTCTTTAAGGTTATTTTAGATATGAGTCTAGGTAGAGTGATAAATTGCATTAATTATTATTGTTTGGTATTTTGCTTTAGAATTATTTTCATGTCTATATGAATAACTATACTTTCCAATAATTATAAATAATTATAAATTAACTAAATTTATATTTTGCAAAGTATTAGAACTATTTTGTAATATAATAAAATATTGAAATATCCTTTTGTAAATAAGTAAAATGATTGACAATATGATATTTGCTAGCTTAAACTTAGAAAGTATTACTTTGTTTGTCTATTTCTAGAGTTATCGTTTATTAAGTCAATAAGTTTAATAAATTCCAATAAATTTTGCACTAAGCATAGTAAATATCACTCATTAAGTAAATAACCAGATGGGTTATTGAAGTAAATATCACCATAAAATATAAAGGTTTCTATATAGATATGATTATTACAAAGGTAGTGATCTAAAAATGCACAACTCAATTCTATGTATTTAAAATTAACTTTAAATCATTCTTTCTAACAGAAATTGTGAGCAAATTTCCATGTTACTAACAATCAATGTAACAGAAAAATCAGAGAATGCCATCACATCTAAAGAGTTGACACTCAATAAACTTATAAATCAGAAAATGTTTTTGGAGAGAATTGTGGAAAAAGCCGAACGTTTTATTAAATAATAATACAATAAATTTTATTATTATTGAACGAATGAATAATCCTTTATTTTGATTAAATAATAAAGTTATAAAATTTCTATGACTACTATGATTATATATTTGTTAATATATCTTTACAATTCTATAATTTCAAAATTTTAAAAAAATTGTGTAATATTAAAAGAATGACTTTCTAGGAAGATAATAAACTCCCTGTTCCCTATGTTACTATCCAAATAATAAGTCACTAGAGAGATAAAAACTCCCCTTTAACTCCCGTTAATATTTACAGGATGTCTCTAGAAGGATACGAACCTCCCTATCTCTAGCGTTAATTTCGAAAGAATGGGTCTCAAGAGAGATATGAACCTCCAATATTACCATCGTTACTGCTATAAATACTCAAGCTTATCCCATAGCTTCAAAAAAAAGTTTTCTCGTTACAGCATAAAGCGGGGGGGGGGGTTGTATAACGGTTGATGTAAAACGAAACTATATACTACACTTTACTGCTTAAATGCATTAAACTGCCTTAGCGCTAATCATAATAAATCTTAACATTCATAGTAACGGAAAATTTATCTTTTTATTAGAAAAATGACTCATAAAACAAGAACATATTTTGATGTCAACAATAAGAGTTTTATTAGATTTTTATTAAAGCATAGATAAAAATGAAAAATAAATAACTAGAATTAATAATATATAATCAGATATAATCTTTAGGTGTTAAAGTATTATGAGAATCATTGAAAGATAAAAGTTTATTACAAGTTTTATAGGAAAATAAAATCAATTAGAAGGCTACGCGATTAAAACATTTTAAGATTATTTTATAATAAAGGCTGAAAATATACCTTTAAAATTTGAATTTTTATTTTAAAATATATATTTTTATTATGTATAGAATTTGATCAAATAATTTTATTTAATGTTTTTTTATTTAATATATGAGAATTTTTTTAATTTTTAGGGAAACATTACAAAAAGATTTTTTATCGAATAATCTTATCATATATTAGTTTCTGATGACTTTATTTATTGAATATATAATTTGTCTTATGATTTTAACTCACATCAATAAAATTCAATAGTTATTGCTATAAACTAACCATAGATTTTCAGCCAGAGGGGGTAAAATATCTTGTTATACTTTATGAATGAATTAAACAAGTATATGTATTGACCAATGGCTTATTTCAAATATATCATTACACATTTTTAACCAAAATACAATCCTTCTCACAGAGTTGTATTGAGTTTTATTTATTTACATTGAGTTATCAAAAGTTCATTTAATTTATTATAACTTTTTATACTTTCTTTACTCATTCAAATAATGACATATATGAATAATTTTAAAGTGCTTGCACATGTCATATAACATACGCACGAAATTGGCTGAAATTTTGGCTGAAAATCTATCGTTGCTATAAACACAGTAAACTTTAATTCTTAAATAAAAAAGTCAGGTAAATCAAACTCCAAATAAAATTCAAATAAATAAAACTCAAATTCAAAGGTTTATATCCTGATTTACTTGATTTGATCTATAAAAACATTTCATTTCCCACATTTTTCAATTGAGTCCCTGATAATACAATTTACAAACTTTACAAATTAACAATATTGAATGCAATAATTCTTTAATTGAGTAATAAATTTTTCCATAAAGTACCATGGTTACTTTTATATATATTATCTTATAATTTTAATTTTATTTATTGCAAAATATATTAACCTTTTAATTAATAAATAAATCATTAATTAAATTAAAAAATATATTTAAACTTATTATTAATTTATAACTATTTATTATTATAAATAAAACTAATGTTTTTAATTCATAGCTTTTTGTATGACTTTTTAGGATATTTGTAATATTTTGTTTAATAAACAGAAATTGCTTTAATAAGTTTATCAGTAAAATATGAGTCAAATATTTAGATATCAACATAACTATAACTAAATATTAGTTATAATTTCAGATTATATTTACAAAAATAGCGTCGAATAATGAGTGCAAAGGGTGTGTAATATTTTGTATCAATTTTTGAATGCACTGGCCAAGTACATGAAGTGATCAATGGTTATTCTCAAATAAACCAGTACATATATTTTAACAAGATACAATCCCTTAAGTTTTATTGCTTCGTTTTGTTTACAATAAGTTTTTATAAATCTTTCATTACTCATTACTATAATGATATACATAAATAAGTTAAATATGTTTGCTCATATCACATAGCGTACGAAAAAATGCATTCAAAAGCTGCACTAAATAATCAGCGCTGATGTAGAGTTTTAAAACTATTTTTCACTACATTTACGCAGTAATATGTAGTATATAGTTTCGTTTTAAACCCACCCACCCGCCCGCTCTTTATAAATTCCATTATTAATTTAAATACAGTATGAGTGAAAATTGCTTATACCGCTCTGGAGAGGGCACAGAATAAAAGTTGAACATGTTAGAATAAAAATTAATCCCTAAGCAACTGCTATCTTATCGGTTCGGTATACGAAATTTTCACTCATATACTGACCAGTGCCTACGCTAATCCGCGCGTTCACTGATCCGCGCGTTCACTAATATGCGCGTACATTAATTAATTCGTTTCATAATCCCTTATATATTAATAAACCCATATACTTATCCAACCTTAATTTGTGACATTTATTTAGAATATTTTAAAACCAATCAGAAAATCTTATTGAAAATGATCGTAAATGTAGCGATTATGGCTTTGACCTCAAACCTTGTTTAATAATATAATGAAATATTGAAACATTTTTTTGTCACTTTAAGTAAAAAGAATAAAAATATGGTATTTGCTAGCTTAAACTTATAAAATATAACTTTGTTTGTCTAATTCTAGAGTTATCGAGTATAAGGTCAATGAGATTAATATATTCCAATAAAACATTACTCATTAAGTAAATAGTCTGATGGTTTATTGCAGTAAATATCACCGAAAAATACAAAGGTTTCTATATAGATATGATTATTACAAAGGTAGTGATCTATAAATGCAAAACTCAATTCTAAACAGGGATAACCATAGATATCGACTTTAGGGTGTGCTAGAGGAGCATATTGGTCTATTTTGGTATTTTGGTATCCAGAGGGGTATAAGGGTGGGGTATTTAGAAAAATTACTAAATTCGCTTTAAAACCAATATTAAGAGGTTTTTATGTGTTTCACTCCATTTACGAGGTAAGGTATAGTTTCGTTTTACACAAAATTGTCAAAAGCTAAGAGTATAGTCAAATAAAACTCAAATTTAGCTTAAATAATTATTTACTAATCATCGATAATAAAAGTTAATTTTGCTAAATGTTTTGCAAGATTCTAACTAAAAAAGCTATTATTTTCAAAATAAATTATAATACAAAAATATCTTCAGTATTCTTATCTAATTTATATTAATATTTTTTAAAATTTAGTGCTTTTTATAAAATATTTTAATTAAAAATTTAGTATTAAATTTATAATTTATATTTTATGGTTGCGATAAACTAGTTTTCTTCGAGGTTTATTGAAATTAAGATAAATATGTGAAATGGTTTAGTGAAATAAATCATTTTTATTCCTAACTATCGTTTTACAAGAATTTTATAAATTAAAGTAAATGAAGAACTTTGAGCTTATATGAATTATACGTATTCTTGTTATTTAATAAAATATTTATTTTTTTAAATCCGTGGATATTATACTAAAATGGGATTACTTTTTTTAATATAATAAAAATTGAATGAATTTTGATCTTTATCTTTAAAAGAAATTACATCTGGGAGATCTAAGACTTTTGTCATTTATTGGATTTAACATTAATTTATTTTGGATTATAATCAATGTCCGTGGCCAACTTTGCTCTTAAAATATTTAATATTAAAATACATTTCAAACTGATAAACTGCATTAAATATTATTGTTGTAAAGTATTGTTGTTTCAAAATTTTTTTATGTCAATATGAATATCAATAATTGAAAAAAATTAAAAATAATTATAAATTGACTAAATTTTTATTTTAAGTATTAAAAACAATTTTTTAATATAATGATAAAATATTGAAATAATTTTTTGCAACTTTAAGTAAAATGATTGATAATATATTTGCTAGCTAAAACTTATAAAATATAACTCTGTTCGTCTAATTCTAAAGTTATCGAGTATTAATTCAATGAAAATAATAAATTTCAAGAGTTTATTGTACTAAACATAGTAAGTAAATAGCCAGATGGTTAGGGTTGCCATTGGGAATTTTCAAAATAGTGTACATTTCCATAAAAACCATAATTAAAAAATGGACAAATAGTGAACAAATGTTTTAACTAAAATTTTTCTAATTAAAAATAGTGGACACATCAGTATTTTCTACTTAAGAACTGATACTTTTTAGTGGACAGACAGACAAAATAGTGGACTGTCCACTGAAATAGTGTACGGAGGGCCACCCTACAGATGGTATATTGCAGTGAATATCACTGCAAAATACAATGGTCTCTATATAGATATGATTATTACACAGGTGATAATCTAAAAATGCACAATTCAATTCTATGTATTAATATAAAATGAACATTAAGTCATTCTTTCTAACAGATATTGTCAGCAAATGTAGTAGTTACTAACAATCAATGTAATAGTTAGTAATGTCTAAATCACTTACCTTAAATTCCAAAAATGTGTTTGAGTAAATTAAGTGTGACTTTTTAGAACTTTCACTATGAAATAAATCATTAAAACTTTTTTCCAAATGCTGAAATTATATATTTAACAATAGTTATGTCTGGAAAATTAAGGAGAAATCTTAAATATAAAAATAACATCCAAAGTGTTAATAATAAAGTAAATGTTAATAAAAATAAAGTGAAATCTTCTGAAGTTACTCAAGAAATTGCAATAATTTTAAATGATCCCATCGATGAAATTTTGAATAATATTCCAACTGATGAAGATAAAGACCAAGAACTAAAGCCTAACTGTTCTACTCGTCACGGATTTGATTTATTCAAGGAGTTTCACGAAATTGTTTTAAAATGCGAAAATTCCAAAAGTTATGCATATCTTGAAGATATAACAGAGCGTATGATATTTCATTCTGGTTGGTTGAAGAATTTTTTTTATAGTATTCCATTCGTATTTAAGCCAGAAACATGCTCTGAAGCTAAAATCTCTATTCTATGCTCTGGAATAAAAGATTTTCTTAACCAACCGAATGAAAAGGTCAAGAAATTAAACGAAGACTACAGTCATCTTTTTGAATTCATTAAAGATAATTTAAAATATTCTTGGCCAGATTGCGATTTTTTTAAGTAACCCAGTTTAAATCTTATGTAATACCGAAGCAAAAAAAAGCGGGATAGAGTCAATTAATTGTTTTGTAGTTTTAATCCATGTCGATTAATTCATCAATATTGAACTCTAAAATATCAATTAAAAATTTAAATTTGCAAAATTAAACTGAAAATTAAAATGACATCTGCGTCACAATCATCACCTGTACCCACATACAATATAGAGGAATTTTTTACTTGGGTAGATATTCCAGAATGGGTGCGAGATGACAGAATTTTTGACAAAAAACTATTTGACCAAACAAAAAAGAATGGTGTTAAAAACATAATGCAAATTCATGACCTTCACCATAAAGCTTTTGGACTTACATTGCGATTCATAGAAAAAGGTTCAAGTGATTATGCTCGTGTTGCTTCTGCTTTTGCTTTAAGCATGATTCAAAATAACCGTAATGCCGATAGTTTCATTAATTTTAAAAATTTTATTGATTATTTTCAATTCGTATTCACTGAATTTGATTCAATTTATTATATAAAAAACAAGGACAAGTATACAAAGAAAGATAAAACTCAGGTTGATAAATGTTCTATCGATGATCATAGTTCATTTCTACATGAATATTGTGATCAATTAATAAAGGAAAACAAAATAAATCCAATAGCAATTAAAAAGATTAAAGATAAATTTAAAATTTATGAAAAAGAAGGACGTCGTCACTTAATATCAAGAACAAATACATATCAAAATTGTGAAAATAAAGGAAAAAATGTTTGTTTAAAAAATATAATCAGTGAAGCCATGAATAGAAAACTTAAGTTTATCTCATTGCCATCAAGTATTTATCATTGGCGAAAATTTTACAACACTCTAATCCCTGATGGTTATCTAGAAAATGACTTAACTGCAGAAAATTTTATTAGACTAGCAAATCAAGCAGTTAACAATGGAGGTTTTGTTATAAAATCTTCATTTAAATTTAAATCTTCCGTTCTATTGTCTCACAAGGGAACACCAATTACAGCAGATGCATTTGTAAAGATTTCTGAGAAAGAGATTCACAGATTTGTTACATTTTATATTTATATAAGATTAACTAAAAATTGATATTGAATTGAGTAAAGGGAATGATAAAAAATTATGTGCTTTGATTCACAAGTATTTGGAAATAAAATGACTTTTCAATTAAAAAAGACTCGGACAGTATATCAATCTAGATCATTTTTAATCGAACAGTTGAAAAAGTGTTTAAACCTACCCTTTCTCTACATATTGATAATTATTATATACTTTTATAGATTTGCTATCGGTAACTTTTTTTCATAAATTTTTCAATTTAATTTTATTTAATATAAATTATTTTAATCTTTTATTAGTAATTAGTAATTTTAATTATTTAGACTCACGTTTTATGAAATATTGTTTTAAGTAATATATTTTTGGCTAATAAGTTTTAGGATAAAGGTGCAGAGCTATTTTATTAAAATAATTATATCTATGTAACTGTGTTGACCAATAGCTACTTTCAAATAAATCATTAAAAAAATTTTAACAAGATTTTCATTGAGTTTTAATGTGCCCTTTTGTTTTCATTAATTTATCATAAGTTCATTGTATATAGTTCATATATCATAATTGTTTTATTAAAATTATATACTTTCCTTGCTCATTCAAATAATGCTTTATATATAATTAAGTTTAATATGCTTTCTCATGTCAAATAGCTCAAGCACATAATATACTAAAACGGTATTGCTGACCTAGATCAATAACAAAACAGATTAAAATATTTTTAGTCAATTTAGTAGCAATAATATCAACAAGTTTGTGTTGTTAAAATTACTGAGTTGTTTATACTTTTGATTACATTTACTCAGCAATTCATTCTCTACTGTTTATTAATTTTTATACTTAATGAGAAAACTGCTAAACATTATTATTTCAGTGGAAAATAGTTTTAAATACGTTGTAATCTAAATATTTGTTGTAGAATTCAATGAGAAATATATTGAATTATTAAAAAAGTAATTTCATATTTTATATCAAAAGTGAATGGGAAAATAAATGTCATAAATACTTTGGATCAAATTAATGAAAAAGTTTTTAAATGTCAATATTATTACATAAAACAAATTTTAATTATTAATTATTAAACTTCTGTAATAGCTATAAAATAGTTATTAAATTAAATTGTAATCCAATTCACAATTAAAGGAAAGCATAACTTATTTTCATCACAAACTGTGATATCATTCATTTTTATTATATTTTTAAAATATATAAAATGGTGAAACAAATATATTTGTTTTCGAGAGCCAACTGCTCTCTTCTTCATCACAAATGCCAATAATTAGGACGAACAGTGAGGGCCAAACAGATTCAATATTAGCAATAAATCAAAGTTCAATTTACAAGAATTTGTTTATATTTAAAATTTTACTGTTTATGACTTCCCACAGAATGTTTAAATATAACTGAAGTATCACTTCATGATATTAAATACAGGATTCAAATGCGTTATTCAGACTCTGATTTAATTGAGTTGATTCATAAAAACATGTCTTTTCCCACAATCATAGATTATTCACTGGGAAAAGTTCCTAATAATACAATTTACCCTGTTACTGTTAAAATTTTCCAAGAGATTAACAATTCTCTTATAAAAGTTGACTGCTATCAGGTTTTTTCTGGAAAAGAGTGGAATAAAAAGCCATTCCCTTCCTATAATCATAATATCATAATTCGTGTCAACTCTTTGGGTGATATATTTGTTGAGTCGATGACTATTCCATCGAATATCAAAACTGATTTGAATTTCAAAATAATTCAAAAAAGAATTGGTATCACCCAGGATGATTTACTTGTAGAAAAGGAGTTTTTACCAAAAATCCTAATGAAATTACCGATAACTGAGCCCCAAACTCAGTCGATTCCTCAAACCAAACCCATTCCTTCCGCCCAAACAGTTAATAAATCAACAGTTGTTTCACAATTTGAGGAAAAGAGAAAAGAATTGGAAGAATACCTCAAATTAGTTGAGAAAAGAATGAAAAAATGTGATAAAATGAGTACAGTTTTAAGGGAAAATTTTGAGAAGCAAATAGAAGAGTCCCGGAATGCCATCACATCTAAAGAGTCGACACTTAATAAACTTATGGATCAGAAAAAGTTTTTGGAGAGAATTATGGAAAAAACCGAACGTTTATTAAATAATAATTAATTCAATTTACTTACTATTAATGAGCAGCGATAGGCTTTGAGGAGAAAAAGAGCAAAACATTTTTTTATAATTTCTGAATGCATTTAATAAGTTATTATATTGACCAAAGGCTACTTTCACATAAAACAGTACATTATTTTTAACAAGATAAATCCCTTTTCAAT
>JAQIXI010001760.1:0-12326 GCA_034700165.1 Galumnidae sp. Gr-Ori-00277 | reverse complement strand
GAACAAATATTTCTTATGATTTGTTTCCATCAAATATTCCTCTCATAGTTTGTTAACTTCTGGAAGTAATAGAACTCTTTCTTGTGGTACTTCCAGTCCATTGTTTCCGAAGAGATAACCGACGCTTCCGATATCTTCAGATCAAAATAGATTTCAATTAAAAGGGAAAAAATGTTCATGATTATTTTCTAAAAAGAGTACATTGTTAAACCCTGGCTATCTCTTTAACCACTTATTATAAACTATAATAATAGAATCTATAATTTATAGATTCTATAAGTAGATTTAACAAGATCATCTCTAATTATATATTAAATAATAAGCGAGTTTAAAGTTATTTAATTAATCCCTCCTATTAATTATCCTAACTAAATCGAATTTTAATACTTTGTGTGACCATGGATAATTCTAACTAATCGTTAATTCAATTTTACAAGATTACAATCTATAAGATATTATTAGTCACTTACTTATGCCATTCACTGATACAAAATATTTATATAAAATATATTATATTTATTGCAAATATATTTAGTGGAGTTTTTACATATAAATGTCGTGATTAGTGATTAAATGGCAAAACTTGTAATAAAAAATATTTCAAAAAAAGCGAAAAAATATTAATAATTTTCTTTATATTTAATAACAATAATTAAAAGAAAAAAATTAGTTTTTAATTAAATTTTATAGACTTTGAAAGTGTTTGAGTCATAATTTTTAATAAGTTTATCGCTTCGGGTAATGAACTGCTGTAATGATATGATGGGTGTGTGGCCTGACTTTACTTTACGACTGGAAATGCTGTCAAACTTATTGGTGTCGATCTCTTTGAGTGCTTCCAATTCTTTTTTGAACAGACATTTATGGTTCTCCTCGAGTATATACTCCCAACTCCTATACTTTTCTGAGTGTTCCGACTCTGTTATGTCACTCGTGTTAGAACTCGAAGACTTCAGACTCGACTCCTCTTCGCACCGACTGAAAGGTCAGAATAAAAGATAAGATAAAATACGTGACAATCAATTATTCCAAAAAGTAATTCATTACTCATTTTTTTAAAAACAACAAAACAATAGAAATATGAAAATACAGTCAAACCTATTGTTAAAACACTTGTCATTTGAATAGATGTTTGTCTAAACAGACTATTAATTCTGAGAATAGCCTTTACTCTAATGTCTATCCTCTCAACTAAACGACTCTTAATTACAATTCATATGATTTTAAAGTTTAAAAGTTTAACTAAAAATACGGAAAATAAGTGACAATTATTTTAAAGGAAAACCTCTAAAAACTGAGTTAAGTAATCAAATATTCATAATTTCCATTTGGGATATGCCTTCTGAGTCTCTAATCGATAAGAGAGTCATTCCTCAACAGTAAAGTTATGACTATTTCTTAAGACATAATTTAATTATAAGTCAATCGGAAGAAAAGGTTGAAAAAAAAAGTTTTCTTTTAAACAAAATATCGGAAATGTTTTATATTTTCGCATTTAAATTGTAATCTTTCACATTTAAAATGCAATCATCTTATTCTTAATTATTCTGTGCTCAGAGAACTGACAAATTAGACATCCGTTCCATCATTAAAGCAAAACAATAGTCACTTAAACTACAGTCAAACAAATAAAAAGTATTTATTTTTTTTTCTTATTTATAATTAATATATACTTAAGAAACAAAAGACAAGAAAAATAAGAAAATGATTTAACACTTCTTATGAAGAATAATAACAAACCTTAGTTTGTCTTCATTTAGCTTCGGATGAATAGCCAGTGCGAGAAAGTTGGCCCCAAAACAGTGGTTATCACAAGAATCACAGTTATTCAGATAATTATTCTTCGAGTTTATAACTTCTGTGAATCGCTTCAACTTATCAGTCAATGTCTGAACTGTTTTAGAGGCGAACACCTCTTCACTGATCAGCTCTTCTTCGTGTTCGACAACACTGATGCCCATCAGTAGAGCTGATGGCTGTCCGGTGTTGTCGGGGATTAGACTTAGTTCGTGGCAAATGGGGTCCGGAATAAATCCATTCTCTTCTCTTAAGCACTTCTTCGTTAATGACTTATTTGGCGACTGTTTTGTGCATAAGTTTAGTATTTTAGGGGAATGGCTCTCATCTGATGCTTTGAGTGGCACTTGTCTAAGGGTTGTCCACTGTCCACAAGTGGCCACTTTAACATCGATAGCATCGGTATTAGACTCTGACTTTAAATGGGCTAAAATGATGTTAACATTTGAGAGGTTTTCGCACTTTCTTTCACTCAATAGTCTAAACATCGAAAGAATACTATTCTTCAGGAAATCGTTTTTGGTTTCAATACAATTGAGTTCTGTTTCCAGAATTGAACTGAAGTTTGTTTTAATAATCGGCGCATATTTTGTTCCGTTGACTAAACCTATGATTAGCTCCGATTCACTCAACACTTCCACACAAACAGAAGAGTTGATGAAAGAGTTGGCGATTGCTATCTGTGACTGACGTCGGACTCCACTGATGTCCACAAAATGTATGAGACGTTCGTTGACCGGAACCGTCAAATACTGGGATTTATTAATAACATTACGAGCGTCGAAACCGTCCGAACCAATCATATCCAGGTGTTTCAGTGATGGACAATTGTTAAACAGTATGTCCAGGTTGTTACCTTATCGAAACAAATTGAACATGTACAAATTAGGTTCGGGTAATCTTTTAATTACATATAATTCTAAAGCACAGGTAGTTTCAAAGTGATAATTCCAAGTTAATTACCCCCTAATTAAGTAATTTTCACTTTAATTGAACCAAAAATTACCATGTCAACACAATTAAATTAAGTGATCTTGATAATTTTGTTTCAATTGAAAATCAAATATTTATCATTAATTTTATTTGTGTTAATTGATTATCCATTAAAACTTGCATGATTAATAAGTTAGCAAGGATAATTTATTACATATGAATTGTAAATTTGAACAATAATTACAAAAATGGGTTTAATAAGTCATGTAATGCATAATGACCATGCTCATTTTGTGCTCAAATAAAGCCTTAATCAATATTTCATGCTATCAATAATGAGAACAACATTTAATATCATTTAATCGGAGTTTTATTTCAATCGAATGAATAAATACTAAATAATAACTAAAAATACATATAATTTCATAATTATCCGAATCCTTTACTGACTATATTTTGTAATAGTTTTGTTTCAAATATTAAATGATGAGAGAGAGCGAGAGAGCGAGAGAGCGAGAGAGAGAGAGAGAGAGAGAGAGAGAGAGAGAGAGAGAGAGAGAGAGAATTATTGATAATTTTTCAAATATTTCTGATTATTATTACATTGAAATCACGTTTAGATAAATAACAGAAAAGAAATTAAAAACAATTATTCACTCAAAATGTTTGGCAATAATTTGTCTGACGTTTAGAAAAGAACTAAATTATATAAAAGAAGTGAATATCAGTCGATTTATTACTCTTATCTGTCTCATACAATATCTGTGCATGATCATTTCTATGATTGATTTTATCAGGATTCTTATCATTATCAAATTAAAGATGGGCAAGGTTGTGCTCTTTTATAAAGTATTCTATAAAGCTAAATTAATAGCCACAATTTTTAACTAAATTTTAACAAGCAAAGTTCTTTTATTTAAAAAGAAAAAATATACCTAGTACCTTTTAAAACTCATAAATAAAATTTTGTTTACATACAAATGTTGCCAATTCTTGCGCATCACTGATGTATTTGAATAGAAATTCCAATAACTTAATAATTTATTCAAGACTTTCCCACAAATCATTTACTGTGAAAATGATCTCAACTATAGATAAAAAATAAAGAAAAGGTATTTTTCATGTATTTTGTAGCCCACGATAGCGTTAGAGTGGACTCAACTCTCAAATAAATGGATTTTCATTCAAAATTATTTTCTTTATTCAAGACTTGAGTTACTCTCAGAGGCCATAAGAGAGTAAGGGATCCGAAAGCTGTTCCCCCGAATACAAAGCCCTACATTTCCTGCATTTTTTTCAAAGATCAGTCTATGTTTTCTTAATATGTTTTCTCTCTATTTTCACGAAATTTCATGAAAAGTGAGAAACTCTTAAAGAATAAGAAAATTAACGAAAACTTTTCACTGAAAACTATTTTTTTCTTCTCTTTTGGAATTTATATCATATAATAGTGTTATGGCATAAAAGGCCAAACTATTTGATTCCCCCCTCAGATGAGGCGAAACTGTTTTATTTACATAAATTACTTTTTGTGTGTTCGCCTTTTAATAACAAACAGTAATTGCCAAGGTAGTTTAGCACAAATTACCCATTTGCAAGCATATACTTGGTAAAATAAATAAATAATAAACAACAATTATTAAGGAATAAATTTATTATAAAACTTAAATAGTTTAATAAAATATTTATCTTGCCTAACCAAGAATTCAACTTTTCTAATCAAGAACACCTTGGTAGCACCATTTTTTTCATAACTAAGAAATATTATTAAACAGAAAAGAATTCAGAAGCCGTTTATCATTAAATATATCCACAAATGTTTTTGAATTAAATCATAGATTATTTTTCAGTGTTCGATGTGGGTAACATTAATGGCTTTACCTGCCTCCATTTATATTGATCATAATCAATTTCAATTATCATATACTTTGAAAGTTTAAAATTTTGATGGAATAAATTGCTTTTAAAATGCGTTTATTTAAAAAGCAATTTCTTAGTAGAAGTTTGCTTTGGCACAGAATAAGGGATATTTAGTGGAAGCTATTTAATGGACAAATTTAACTAGCACAATTGAATTCCAGAAGTTTTTAAAAACTTTAATAGATTATTAGTTCAACAGAAGTATTTTAAATGATTTCCTATTTTAATTTAACCTGGTTATTTTTTTCCTATTCAAATAACTATTTTTAAAAAAATAAGAATACAATAGGATATTTAAAAATTCACCATGGTTAACCACTAATGTGAACTAGACTAGATTAATTAGTAAAATAAAGTAATTAAGATTTAATTTAATCTAGAACAACTTGTAATTATATCACATTAAATTTAGATTGATCATAATAAAATTCGAATAATATCATAAATCAAATTAAATTGTGATAGCTAATATCCTGGATAACTTTAAAAGAATGTGGCGACGGGTCATTTCATTCTTAAAAACATGACTAAAGTCGTGAAAAAAACTGTAATTTTATTATTATTTTTGACTAAAAAAAAGTCATTAAAATTCTAATGTTTTACGCATTAAATCCCAAAACAACTGATATTTAAGATTTCCGAAAGCGATAACAGTTTCCACACATTTGGCCGCACAGTTAGACCTTTCCCTATGCTATGGCCTTTCCTTACGGATGGCCCTCTGTTCTCATGTGACTAATATTATGCTAATTAATTATAGCGAAAGCAAAGAAAATCTTCACTGATGATAGACTCCGTGTAAACTGAATTATCTCAACATCTCTACAATTAAATTGATTACATTCTTCAGTGAGAGTCCTGTCCTTTACTTAATCCCATTTGAGCATGGTAATAATTAAGGTAATTTTGCTTATATTTTTAAAAAAATGTCATGGAACATATATTTTAAAGTATTGTTTGTCGAAATGACCATGCTTAAATTGGATTATATAGAAAGAATTAAATAAACTTGTTTACATTTGAATTTTGCCTTTAGCAAGGTATTTTTTTATTTTATAATTAATCAATTTTCACCTCTCTTTGAAAATTGATCATGGGAATATATTATGCCCCTGGTCTTAAATAGTTAATTATGAATTTATTCAAATTTTTCCCAAACCATTAATGAGATTCAAAAGTAAATAGATTTTCAAAACTGCTCTCAAAGTAATCTTGCAATTAATGAATAAATTTTAGAACATATATCTTTTTAATTAACCTTAACACTTTACATAAAGTGAATGTCATCTAGGCAGTACCAAGGTAGAATTACTTAAGATTAATCCCATAAGATTTTAGATTAAAACTTGTCATTGAACTTTTACCAAGATAATTCAATTAAGTGCAGCAATAAATTAACTAGCCAATTTGAAACATCCTGGTTAAAAAGTATTTCTAATCAGCAAGGTAGGTGCAAGGTTATCAGTGTTCTCACTTGAAACATCTTAAAATATAGTTCAAAAAATAATCAATGAACATTTTAAAATGAAATTTAACAGAATTTAAACAAGAAAAAATATTATGCACCCTGGCTATATTTACCTGTTAATTGTTGATCGAAGCAATTGTTGCTGATGTCGAGCACCTGTAGCTGTTGACAAGACTTGAGTAAAGGAATGGCAGTCATGTGATTGCTGTGCAAAACGATTGTGTGAAGGGATGCGCAGCCATTAATACCATTCAATTGACTCAAATGATTGCCACTTAAGTTAATATATTTTAGTTGGCAATTGTCTAGGTCAAGTTTATTGCACTCCATTGACGACATTTCTTCACAATTATCCTCCAATTGAAGGGTTGCTCTATTGTCAGCACCCGTTCTATCGTTCACTATATCTACTACTGACTGATAGCTTAGGTTAAGATCTGTTAACGAAGGAAATGACTCAACGATTCTATTAATTAAGTTCTGATTAATAGACAATCGATTAAAGCTTGCGATCAGTTTTGACAGTAAATTATTACTCAAATTAACGCCAATTTTCTCGATATTATTGTGCGATATATTCAGTATTAGTAAACTGTAAGGAATATTTAAAATTCAAATTAGTTATCTTGCAATTAAGGCGTGAATAGATTAAATTATCTTGATGAAATTCTTAAGATTATTAAGAAATAATCAATAGATTAATATAAAACACTTTCACACAACCAAGAAATCAGAAATGATCAAGCTAGTGTATTAAGAAAGTAGATATACCTTGCTCACCTCCAGGAAAAAAATCATGACTATTAAAATTAATCTCTTATCTTGCAAAATGATCTTATTCCTTTTTCTTTTCTAAATATTTTCACGAAAAAAAACTATAGAATTCGAATTTGAATTTATATCAAATTGTAACTAGATAAAAACACATCTCTTATCAAGGAAAATATGGTTTGAAAATATACCTGTGCTATTCTAAAAGGTGATTCTCACTGAACATTCTTTACACCTCGAATCTAATCTATTAACTAATCACTGAATTTATAATTAATTATTGTTTACTATCAGATCGCGATGTCATTCAAAACAACACAAATTCATTAATATTTGTGTGAATTGATTCGTGGCTCTCCAGTAAATTTATCTTGCTCATTATTCACAAATCAAGTGCATGAACTACTGATAACTCTATTTATCAAATATCCGGATCAGTTTAGAGGAATTTCTTAAAAATATTACTAATTTTATATAATAAAAGAATGTAATTCACGTTTTAATAATTCGAGATTTTAGCTAGATAATTTTAAATTTTCAATAATAAAACAGCAACAAAAAATCAATGGAGCATGGTTAAACTATAAAAATCTCTTAACCTTATAAAAGATAAGGTCATTCATGACAGGTATAATCACTAAAATTATACTTTTTTTTGACAAGGTACTATTTTAAATTAAGCTTGAACATTTAATCAGATAAAAGAAATATCTTTTAAAAAATAATATATTCGAAGGAATTCATACTTTTTTAAATCATTTATTTCGATGGGAATAGAGTTGAGCACAGAATTAGACAAATCGAGTAGAGTTAGAGCACAGAATTCGTTTTTATCGTTTGATATCATTTTGTTAATACAGTGAAAGTCATTTGTTTTCGACGGACAGTACTTAAAGTCACCATTTTTGCAATGTTTGTGATTATTATTATTATTGTTATTATTATTATTATTATTTTGATTATTATCAAGAGTATTGTCATCAAGTGAATTCAATTCTAGCGAGATCATTTTCACTGAATAATAATTCGCATAATTATTATTATTATTATTATTAATAAAATTTTTGCCGAAAAATAATATATTTCTTTGGAATTTGTTATGAAATAAACCACAAAATGATATAAAACTATAATATTTGACAGAAATTTACGCTAAAAATCGTTTCGAAATATCTGGTTTAGAGGAGATTTTTTCTGCTAGTTTATTATTTTTAGCCATGGAAACCAGGGTAATTAAAAAATTTAGCTTGCAGAAAAAAAGACTTATCACATGAAGAATTATCAGTGTCTTATCAATTCTCACTTCAAAATACAAGAGTTTTGAAGACTAACTTCACTGAACAGAAAAAATATGTTTTTAACACAAAAATCCTTTTTTTCAAAACACAATAAAACAATAATTTTTTATATTCACTACAAAAATGATTCAGTTTTTCCTCGAATATAATAGAATTGGAATCAAAAAATAAAATTTTCAAATTAATTTCTCATTGAATTGCCTCAATTATCCAGGATAAAAAAGGAGGCTATATTTCACACACATATAATACCAATTCATAAAAATAGTTTATTAAAGCAATTCCTTCGACGACAATAATCTCATCAGAGGTACAACTGATGGGAATTTTATATACAATTCAATGGAAGAAATAATTGCGAATATATTATACACACAATCATTGAATTGAGAGACACTTTTTCTCTTTTATTAAACCATTTCTGGAGGACTAACCTCTCAGAGACTGAGAACTGGCAATTGATCTGAACGTTTGGTTGCACACAATTGAACACAGAATAGGCACAGGAATAGCAATAATAGTAATTATCGTCAATAATAACAAATCAAATAAATCTCTTTATATTTGCTATTCATTTGATAGAATCAAAATATTTTATTAGAAATAAATCAATCGCTCAGTCATTGGTAAGGCCTGAGCTCTCAAACAGTAGCTCTCAGTTAATAACCGTTCCGTTGATTTGCAATTTTGTTGCACAAGATTTTGTCTTTAGGTATAACTCAAAGCTCACGACGTCTTTCTGATAGCGCCTATGGAATAATGCCAGTGACAGGTGTTTAATGTTGAGCACAGGGCACACAAACACTGAACTGAAAGGAATCGCAAGTGAGTGAGTGTTTCGCTCCTCTCTTTTCCAGTACTGAGTTCTTGAAATACCACAACTGTTAAGAAATATCTGCTGTTTTTGTTAGCATTCGGGCCATTCATTGGAAGAGTACAGAGTCTCTCTCACTCAGCACAGGTATAGCTAAGCACAGACTCATTGGCCTAAACGCACAGGTCGTTGGTTAACGTCACAGGCCTTTAACAGAGCCGTTGCATCACTAGATTGTAGTCCACACGAAAAACAATTCATTTGCAGTATTTTCCTGTTTTGCCCACAATTTTTGCCGTCGATTACAGCGATTATTATGTTTTTCATTATATAATGAGTTCTATATCTAAACAATTATTCCTTTGCTTTTTAGAAAAGAGCAACAATTTTGCCGATACTTAAGTCGATCAGAGAATTCAGTCAATTGTTTGCATTTCGTGTTATTTTTTCATATAAAGAGTCAAAGGTTTGGCTTTCGGTTAAATACAAGTCTTTTTCAATTAAACCATTTTTTTTATTAACATTTAATTGACTCAAAGTTTTCAATAAATTTTTGTTGGCTTTAAGTCAAAACTCATTAAACGTCAAAACTATTGACCAGTTTTTTCAAAGATTCTTATATTCAATAAAATTTAATTAAGGGTTGAATCAAATCTCATACAAAACAATCGAAAAACAATTTTTCCTCATTTCATACAATAAGAAAAGTTTTTATTATTGAAAAATCCAACCAATGGTTAATACAAAACCTTTATTCTATGCTATTAGACTAACCAAGAGGTAAACCATTATATCGATACCATTATAACGATATTAATCTCATGAAAAAAAATTCCTCAAATATTATGCTTTTTTTCAGCCAAAACTCTGGTTAAGACATACCAGTGCTTTCTCTCCCCCTCTAAAAGACCTTTCATTTTCACTCTAAAACCGAGGGCTGAGTCCGCATTCAATGCATACCTGAGTGGAAAAGTTCTCTCCTCTTAAAAACTGATATAATAAAAGTGTCTTCAAAACTATAATCTGGAAGAGAGTGGAAATACAGTCTCTTTTCGTAACAATTGTTTGCATTAATAGAAAACATTAGACGCCATTCAAAAGCATTGTTCCGAAGATCCTTTTAATACACTTTTGATTTGTTGTCATCTCTTTTCTATTGTCGTAATGGAAATGATTTTTCCATTAGAAGTCCGGTCCGTATCTTAAAAAAAAGTATTCATTCATTTTATTTCATTCATTCATTTGAACTCTAATTATAAACTTTTGGAAAACTGTATTAAAAAACATTTTTTAATTGAAATTCAATTCTTTGATTCAAATGAAAAAACTGTTTATTCTTAAGCTTTTTATACATTTTGTGCTACAAAAAACTATTGTTTGAAAGCATTTCTCCAAAACAAACTTCCATTTCGTCCTTATTTTTAACCATAAAAATGCTATTCATTTGATTTGGAACAGGAATAGAGTCTAACCCTCTATACGAGTCCCACATATTTGCATATTTAATGTCAGAATCACAACAAAAGAGAGGAAATACCAAAACCTATTGCATAACAATAACACACATAATCTGAAGATATGAAGAGCTGTTCCTAACATCAGTCGCTTTCAGTATTCTTAGGGACCGACTGTTCAAACATATGCCCAGTAGTCGGTCCCAGTAGTGCACATTCAATACAATACCAGAGCAGAGTTCACTCTTTTAGTCATATGGTTAATGACATAATTGTTATGCTAAATAGTTTCAGGGTTATGATAATGGCTGTGCTCTTAGAGATAACTCATCTCGCAATACAAGTGAACACATTATTTTCAGACCATTTGCTGTAGTTTTGGGCACAAGTTTTAGGGGAGAAATAAAATTCTTATTATAATAATTATTAACAAACAATTCTCTTAGGGGTTAACGATAGGACTCTTTCGTTTCAGCTAATGGTGTATCGGATAAAGAGAACACTAAAAGGTGGAGAAGTAGGCCTTTTCTTCACTACTGATGACTTGTGCTTATCTCAAATGTTAGCCGATTTATAAGAGCTGTTGATTGTGTTCGTGTGCGCACTCACTGGCTATCAAAATAAGGATTTCATGGACAGTATGTGCAAGAGTACAGTCAAATAATCTAGTTATTCATAGTTCTATAAGAATGGATTCAATTTTTATTTTCTTTTAAAAAATTAACCTTGCATGTTCAAGAAATAAAATGCAAAATAATGTTCTAGTTAAACGTTTCAAAGTTGTGCTAATATAAATATTTAAGCCATAATTTTCCTTGTTCGAAAAAAGAGTAAACTAGCATATTTATTAATTAGCATAATTATTTTTGCAATCGACCTTGCTCATTGCATGTTGAATGGCATCCATTGTCAGTACTTTTTAAGGGCCAATAAATAATGTAATAAACGTGTTATTAATTTTACACAATCGTAGTAATACTTAAGTCATTCTCTTCTATTCTGTGCTATTATTTTCTTTATATGAATTATATGTAACAGAATTGCGTTCAAAATTGACTTAAACTTATAAAATGTATTTTCATTTTAAAGAATATGTTTTACATTAATATTAACTATAATTTTAATAATGAATAAGACTTTTATTAAACTATATTTCATTCGCTTAAAGAACTCTTAATTACAGTTAAGAGAACCGAAACAATGAATAAACAAATTTTTCATCCATACAATCAAAAGAACGGGATATAACTCTTATGAATGGAATAAACAAGTTTACATGACTTACCAGGGATGTTCAATAGGAGGGCTTTATATTAAACTAGGGAATATTTGAAATCTTGTAAAAAACAATAATGAAAATTGAACTAGATGATTAAAATTAGCTTTTTGTCTATCATCGAGCTAATTTTTAGAAGCATTAGTACATGTTTTATAAATTAACCATGCTCATCTCTATTTTATTAGTGAAATAATAGTTCTTCTGATTGTATGTTCTATTAAACTTTGAAAGTTATTTTGCAAGCTTAGAAAAAAATGGCAAAATATTCTTGGATTGAGTTATGAATTCGTGATAATTTATTTGTTGGAAAAAATTACAAATTTTAATATATTTGTGAGGAATAGTCATGAAAATCATATTTACAATCAATTTTAATACAGAATTATAATTATTTTTTGTCATATTTTGAATACAAATTTATTGAAAACAATATTTTAATTTCAATTACTTTATTAACAAATCATAAAATTTGATTATTTCAAGGATTTGATCATCAGAATAGCCCTGAAATGAGTGATTTGACACTTGTTTCGTGTGGAGAGAGAGAGAGAGAGAGAGAGAGAGAGAGAGAGAGAGAGAGAGAGAGAGAGAG